>JAECUM010020840.1:0-28970 GCA_016617855.1 Megalonaias nervosa | reverse complement strand
TACCTACATTTGGGTTGGACTACCTGAAGTGTTTGTGTCCCACTCTCATTCAAATAAATTCGGAGTAGGCCTGCCACTCTCCTACACGTGCAGGAGACATATACAAACTAAATGAGATACGATATTTCAGTCTGATAAAATATGCTTTCTTCCGTACGTTTTCATCCTTTTCATTTCTTCATAGAGGAATCAAATGTGCAACAATTTAGCTTTCTCATCATAATTGCCCCTCAGAAGAGAAGGGCAGAATGAAAATATTCCCTTCTCGTTACAAAAAAAATATAAAATGACTTCATTTCTGGTTCTGTTGTTCTCAAAGAAGAAGAAATTATACATATGTATCCATACTGGAGAGTGTTACATTTGGGACCCAGATAGAATCTCCTCAAAAAGAGTTGAAGGAAAACAATACTGCAAACGTTTCATAAAATTTTCTCCACAAATCCAGCAACGATTACTAATCTGCTGATCAACCAAGAGATAGAGAAAATGTGATTTTAATACATTAGCAAATCAGCAAATTTGGAAACTGTGATGATGACGTTTGCGAGATACATCTTATATATTACAAAATGATAAGTTGTAGGTTAATTGTTAAGAAGTATTAATTGTTTGTAATTTGAATAAACCAAATATGATCGCGCACAGATGAAGTATTTAAAAACAATGCATTTATTCTTAACCTTCGCTCTTAAGTGAGGTAACTTTATAATTGTCACCATTCTGTGTGACATAGCGATTTTGCTTTTATGACAGTTGTTAATACATCTACGTGTGGATGGATACTTTAAAACTTTAATACAAATTTAATCACCACCACCCACCCCCGAGAAACTACGTATACAAATCAATGAGGCATCTACTATTTACATTTCTCAAAAACAGGCCAGAAAACAGATAGAAGATACTTACACTGAGACGGTCTAATTAAATCGATTAGTTGCGTATACTTTCTCGACAATATAGAGGAACTATTTCCAGCTATTTTATTCCAGGTATTATGAATCGATGTTGCTCATGCCCTGCCGTTTCCAAGAAAAGCTATTACAATATTTCCAGTAATGGAACGGATAACTCTTTGTTTCACGTTAAGCAGGACTAAAATGTCAATTATGAAAAATTCCTTTAACTGGAGATGCGACGAAACTATATGCAGGGTGTTTGATGTAAGAAGTCTCAAATTCTTTAAACCTTGTTATTTTAACCATAAGGTCAGTTGGATTAGTGATTGTTTCTCACAATTAATTGTATCTTCCCTTCCTACCGAGACTTCTACAACGGAGGTCTTAGACCCCCAAGTGAATGTAGCTGAATATGAATTGTTTTGCTTCCTACTATTCATCATACTTCAAGAAGGGGTTAAGAAATATAGTCAAATGAAAAACTATAACCGAAGCCTTGATACAATTCTTCTATGTCTGTAACCCCGACCCCAAGGGAAAAAGGCTAGTGAGTTGGACCTAGAAGAAACTGTATCTACGTACAAGAATTCATCCCAAGTTTTAATCGTACCCATCGGGTGGGCATACTAACGCTAAACAATACCGTAAACAACAATGTTGATCTTGGAATTGTGACTGAAAACGCCTCTTCTTTCAGATACTGTGGGCTTGCAAGATGAATTTAAGTGACTGAGCATATTTCCTATATAATTTCATGGTAACGTATCTACTCATACAATATCTGTCTGACAAAAAAAGATACCATATAAAATATATATAGCCATTAGTAAAGTCGTTTTATTGAAATGAGTGTCAGTCTTTCAAAATGGAAATGAGATTTACAGAAATGTGAGGTTCTCTAATATTTGGTAAGAGTTAAAACTGATTCAAACATTGTAATATATACTTACAAATTCTCACGTGACACACAGAATTTGAGTTGCATACTACTCTGAATAAAAGAAGCATATCAAAATTGGTGTACTGCTTTATATATAATTTGATAAGGCAAACAACTTTCCAGTTTCCTTTAATACATTTAGGTCCTCATGGCTAGCTATGTAAAAATGTGTCTTCAAAATGTGGCAATACATCTTCTGGAAATTATCCATAGGCATAAAGAAAACTCTTTTAACCAATGTACAAATTGTGTTATAGTTAGATTCATAGCATATTGCATAACACATTCAGATAGAAATCGTGAAATTCCTATATTTCTCGGGAAAGCTTGGAAACTTCATCATCCGCAAAGCGCATTTTTGTTCCATTATAGTTGGATAACTTGATTTTCTTTGTGTCTCACGGTTGTCAAATAACATTAATTTCATTTCAGGCTCGCTACTATTCCTAACGTCTGCAAATGGCGCAGTTTGTTTTTGTGGGGTATCGTTCAACTTGGTTTTGAGAATATGCGAAAGTTTTGTCGGTACATGAATTAATTGATGTTGGAAGTGATCTTGTGTTTTAACAGATGATCATTTTTGAAGGGATATTTAAATTATTACTTGTATCAGCAATTTTGTGCAAGGCATTGAGGGTCTCACTTTTAACGCATTACACTTTCACTAGTTCACCCTCATTAAATAATTTAGCATTGTGGAGAAGAAGCAATCTGACAGTAGTATTACCCCAATAATTTGTAGACAATTTGGCACATTTACTTACAAAAAGAGTTCTAGTCTTGTCAAGAATATATGCTTATAATATTTAATTTTGTGACGTATTTGTTCAGAGACACGGAAAGGTATGCTAGACCGTGTTGAACTATACGTTTGATAAAAATAAGAGTAGGTTTGTTAGATATTTAGGATAAATTTGCTGGTGGAAAACATATGATCCGTGAAACAATTGCTTATTGCAAAACATGTTGATTACAAAATGTCCTTGTTAGATTAGAACTATATTCAATGCAATTTTCATATCAAGTATTGTTGCAATTATTGTTACATTGTTGTTTAAGACTACAACTATTTGTATACATAAATTTTGTATATGTTAAATTAATCGTCGATTATTCATAAACAACTAGATATGGCATTTAAACGTTCTGATGTGCTATGAAACTTTCCTATATAGGACACTGCTAAGACTAAATGTCGGATTTATGCAGGTGTCCTGTATATCGAAAAATAGTGTGCATTAATACAGCTTCTGAGGACTAAAATATATGTTAAATTTGCAGGAGTTGACCGGGTTACAGATGGCTCGGTTAAGGATATTTCACTGTATTATGTTCCATGCTAAATAATATAAGTACTTCAATAGCTGCATTTCTTTTATCTAAGTATACTCCTACAAGCAAACCTTAGATCGTCACCTTTGCTCCACTAAGAATACCTTCAAGCAGTCCTACTCTGATAACCACAGCCATTACTTATAAGATAAGTAAACCTGTTCTCACTACATCTTCAACACATTGCCAGTAATAAGACCAGACTATCTAATACACCCTCAATAATTACTACTCTAACAGACCAACATACATTCTTGACAAATACATTTTAAAACTTGATAAAGATGATTCAAGTTTGTGCGCATAGTGTCATAAGACATTTTGTGCAAAGTCACTTAATAAACTGGGCAGTATCGATTCCACCATGAGATTGCGGTAGATCTTATTGGCATTTATGAGAAAAATAAGTCACACCAGGGTTAATAAACACAAGATTTGGGTTTCATATATATTTTCAGAAAGTAAAAGTGCCTTTTGAATACTTAATATTATTTTGTGATGCTAATTCCCTTAATCGAAGAAACAACAACATAAATCTATAACAGTTTAACACACATTTTGATGACCTCAGTAATCATTTTAGTTGAATATATATTAATTGACAAATATAGGTAGTTTTCAGAATGGTACTAAACATATTAAACTATACACCTGGAATTGTGTAGGACCTAGGCAAGCTGATGTTTTAAGTGCATAGAAATGTAACTATATTTACGGTGCTGAAGTAGTCAGTTACTGGAGAAAATTCTTAGTATATTAAAGAAACTAAGCATGTCAAGTGTATCTAGGCTAAATCAGTGTATAAGTCGTATATGATATGCATTTTAGGTGCTTATGTACACAATAAAACAAATGATATGATGTCTGTTTATACTACTCGAGACACTAAAAAACGATAAAAAAAAAAACAAAAAAAAACAAAACGTGTTTTAAAAATTCATGTTGGTTAAACAAGATTATAACTGAGATGAAAATATTAAACAAGTTTCCAACATATTTATTTTTTTTTTAGATAAAAATGCCAGACTAAACCATGCAATTCCTTATTATTGTAAAATGCAATTATAATGAAAATAGGTATTATAGTAGATTAAAATAACCTATGCATTTTAGCATGATGGTAATACTTACAATTACAATGATAATAAAATAAACAATCACAACGACAGTATCTATATCTAATACGTTTTATGATTTCAAAGATTCTATGAGTGCATGCTATGGCGTGATTTACTTTTAGAAGCATATTAACTATTGTGTTCCTCAAAGTTCTATTTTTCTTGTTTATTAGTTTTGTTAGCAAATATAAACGTTTTAATTCAACTGCAAAGAACGAGGTATTATGTGCCAGAATTAATAACATGACATTATTAGTAAATAAAGACAGATCGTTTTAGTTAATATAAAAAGGCTGCCTATTATACTGCCAATAACACTAGTTAATGCTGCGGACGTATGTGTGTGTGTGTGTGTGTGTGTGTGTGTGTGTGTGTGTGTGTGTGTGATTTTGGATTTTTAACGTAGCTTTAACAATATTTCAGTCATATCACTACGATGTCTGCAGTGTGACAGTTTATAATGATGTCTAGCATTGGACATCATGCCGCAACACATGTAGCATCATGTCCCACCGAGTCACATTATCCTGACACCAGGCTGACCAGTCCTAACACGAACCTCTTAATGCTGAACGACTAGCGAGGCAGCTGCTAGTACCATTTTTATAAATCTTTAGTATGACTCGGCCGGGGTTTCAAACCCATGAGCTACCACATCCGAGGCGGACATTCTAACCATTGCTACAGATGTAGGTAACTGGGACAAATCGTTGGAATTACTTTTCATACCTCTATTACAGATGTTGCTACTATGAGAGTAAATTTCGGCTTAAGTACAAGACTTCACATTTATTTCCATAAAGACTCATAAGGCTTTGTTTTGTGCACATGAATACAAATTTGTTAACTTCAGTCGAAACAGACCTATCCTATACATTCGATGTTGGACATCCCCTGACATTATGCTACTTTGAACTCGGTCATGCACTCGTATTATTTATTTATGCAACTGTACGTTTATAATGAATATGCACATGCATGTTTATTTATAATCCAGTAGTATTGTCTTTCCTTTTTATTGTTATATATGTCTACAATGTGGATAGAATCATTCTAAACCGTCTTAACACTATATTTAGTTATTGTCATTTCTTCAATTTCATATCCAACGACCACTTGTTCACTTAATTGACTTCATAACTATTTGTTGTATTATTTTATGTTTATTTATTGATCTTTTAATTCTTGTATATGTTTAAATATGTACAGTGAATGTTGGCTGGCTTTAAGACACCGAATGACTTTAAGACTTGTGTTCTTCATAGCAGATTGATTTCGAGAAATAGCTGTAATGTTGGTAAGTGCACTATATTTAACATGCATCCACGAATATCAGTGCCTTCCAAATATGGCCATACCTCTGGTTCTCCAACTTAATGCACAATGGATAATACCACAGTACCAAAATCATATCCGAATATAATCTAACTGTAACAATAACTGTGATGCCACCATCTGCGAAAGAAATCAGCACTAATATTTCTGTCAATGTCTTCGATGTTTCAAGAGAGAACAATTGCAAATGCCTTTGCTAGGAAACCAAAGAGAAAACTTTATCCATCCTTCTTATCGGGAAATCGGATGAAGACAGGTATTTTCGTGACACCTTGGATTATATAGAATCTACATGGCGTCCGTCTACCTACCGTTTACCATATGAACTGAAAATGAAATAAATTTCAATAAAGAATAATATTCCTTTTAATCATTGAACAAATTATAAGCAATTCCTAAACATTTCTCTAGTACACGAATTTCATTCATAAACTCATTATTTCCATTCATTGTTAAATTCTTGCTGGTTCAACCTTTTTATAAATTTTCATTATTCCCTTGTTGGTATTAACTTTATACAATGTTTTTAATGTTGATGTGCATGTGATACTTATTTAAATTTATATTGATGAAAAACATCTTAAACATTAATTGGGTTTATCAAAAAAAAAGCAGAGTGGATAAAATCTTAAAAAAGAAGAGTATAAATGGGAATTTAACATTGGTAAAACAAATGATACATACCAGTAACTTACAAGTAAGCATTTAACTAACAACTAACTGGAAAACAAATCATTAAAAACAAATCAACCAAATAAATATAACTATGTAAATGCAAAATTTACAAACATATTACAGACCTTTCATGATGTAGTAATACTAGGAATGGTATTTTAATTAGTAGATTTCTTGCAAATTATACTTTAAAAGAAATGCTAACAGACTTGAAAGAAAATTACTAATTAATATATGGAATTATATACTTTACTGGGGTATTTTAGTTTCATTGTCTGACCATTTTGTATTTGTGTTTTTATGCTAAAGACATCATTATTGTTTTCATCATTTAGTGCTAGTGTTATAATTTAGATTACGTTTTATAAAATCTACACTTGAAATCAGGATGCTACAATCATTATCATAATGTCGGAAACTATTCAAAACAAATCAGAGCAATTTGAAGGACAAGATTTTTTTAAAACTCATCAATGATAAAGTAAATAGTTTCAAAACCCTCTACCTCTCTGCCATGTTCTTTTATTTTCTCATATGATTTTTTGTGTTCCATTCGATAGCTAAAATATATCATACGGTCGATCAGTGAAAACTTTTTTCTGTTGTTTTTCAGGGTCAGAAACGACAAAAGAAGAATCAGGAACCAAATCATCAATATCAAAGTCTTCAAGATATTTTAGGCTACGCTAAATATTACCACATCAAGCATTTTAAAGTTGTTCGGATTGTGTTTTGTTTTACAGACTGCAAAATTATATTTCATGACCAGTGAATTAAGTTTCTAAAAATATTCATTCGTGTGGAACATTTGTTTTCATGTGTTTGTTTAAATATGATCGGTTTTGTTGTATCCACTTTTTCATGTACACCTTCTTAGAGCCCCGCAATAATCGCTTTTGTTGAAAACATTTATAAATGTACGTTTATTATTTTAAAAGGATGCCTCTTACCATTTATTATATTACAACTAATTTACAAAAGATATCGCAACACTCAAATTATATACCTTTTAACGTTACATCTTCATCGTACGTTTAATATTAAAATCTTAACCAGATAACATTGATATACAAGCAAAATTCATAAAATTGGATATTCCGATTTAATTTAGTCAGTTTAAAAGTAATTATCTGTTAGTACCAGAGACACTATCAAACACAATAATTAAACAACAGAGTAAAATTTACAAGCACTATGTAAAACCTAAAGTGGTACAGATAGAGGCAAGATTAAGACAAAATTCTATATCTCTGGCGTCTAAATAGGAGGGAAAACATTACGGTCACCAGCGTCTAGTGTATTTGAATCAATGTATACTATATTACCACATATTGATAATGGTTTTATTTTTGGTTCATAAAAGGTAACGAAATTAAGAATGCTTTCGGTAAAGAGAGTGGATGATATATATTTGCAAGATATAAATATAAATCAATGCAGTTTAATGTAGAAACAGTTTCTGGTGGAATAAATGTTACATTTGCTAGTTAATGAGATTCATGAATAGCTGCGAATTTATTCCGACTTGAACCCTCTTTGGTGCATCTTTACCAAGGTTTGTTGCTAACGCTTTCAATGAAAAGCTAACATACTAGTTAAGTTGCCAGACCGACACAATTTGTCACCACTGCAAAACGTTGAATAGCATTGAAGATACGGTGCGTAAACCAATGAAAGATAATTCCTTGAATCACGAAGGTTCATTTGTCAATAAGTCTTACACTCAGCAGTTTGATGGGGGTGGTGGAGAGGAGGGTAAAAATATCATATCAAATTTCTGACAAGACTAATCAGAATTCCTTATCTCTTCATGCGTGAACCTTTTGTAAGAAGAAAGGGTGCGTTATTGCTGATTGCTACATATTGAAAAATGTGCAACAGGATAAACACAGAGCTATTTCAATTGCTCTGATTTCAAAGATATCAAAGTAACTGTCTATTTGAGGAAATTTATATGTTCGATCAAACAAATCTAATTCTGAACGTATTATGGACAATTATGAACCATACGTATCGAAAGGTTCTATGTCACTTATTGGTTATTCTGGCAAGCCTAATATATTTAAACAGCAAGGGAAACATAAGCTTCTCAGTCATTTATTATCACATAATTTGCCATTATCTGAGCAGTCTTCTTCTAGTGAAAGTGTTTTGTATTTAGTTTGTAGCGTGCTATTATGGTCCTTACACAATTGAAAAGAAAGTAAGTGACTTAAATTACGCCATTGACACTCCTGGGAGGAGAAACAGAAACAAATTTGTCATATATATTAATTTTTTTAGGAGTTTGTTGATAAAGATATTCCAGCTAACCTTTCAAACCATTTAGTTTAATCTATTCCAATCATGGAGAATATGAATGACCACATGCAATCTGACTGTAGCGACTTTGGTCAAACCAATTTTCGAAAATGCAGAAATATTGAACAGTCTGGACGAGAAACGTTCACTTTTACAGCCACAAGAAAAGAGGGACCGAAAACGACCATTATGTAGATATGAGCATTTGTTCCCAGATAAGGGCCATCCCTGAATTTGCGGTGTTGATCAGTTAAGAAAGAAACCCAAGTTTCATTGGTCTGAAAATGTGAGAAGACTTTTGGTAAATTAAAGACCATACTTAGTAGTGCATCAATTATTTCAGCTCCAGATCTCAGTCAGTCATTTAGAATGCTGATCCATGTGACGTATCGGTTGGTGGTGTATCGATTCAAGAAGACAAAAAAAGCGTGGGTCACACAGTGGTCTACTGTTCTAAAATATTAAACAAGCGCCAGAGAAACTATTCCACAATCGAGAAAGAATGCTTGACTTTGATATTGACTTTGCAAATATTAAAAGTGTATATCAGCTAAGCTATTTTATTACAACGCTTTAAGTTCATTAGCAAAATGAAAAATAAAAATCAGATATATATATATATATATATATAATTGTTTGTTTCTATAAAAAAATATATTTCATCACGTGCTAATGAAATGTAACATTGTATGTTGGACTTGATCGTTTCCGAAATTGAGTTCATTTGTGCTTGACCTGACTGACCTTATTTTAATTGTTTTAATTTAATATTATGTAAATGACGAATACATAGCTAAATTATTCTCTTTGTTTATTGGCTTGATATCAGGATCTTTATTAATAGAAGAAGTATATATGTTGATTTTTTTCAGGGGTTTGGACTTTCCTACGTGAATTTTACAGGTTATGGCTTTTGATTTTGTAAACATCAGGATCATTCTAGAAGGTTATTTTCCATTAGGTAATGTTTATTTTTAGAAAATTCTAATTGTGACCTGAGGTCACGTAGAAAACCATATAATCTTGTAATTGTGAGGACGTGGTCATTCGTGCTTTAACATTTAGCACTTTCAAGATGTAATATGATGTCACCAGATGGGCTGAATTTAATTTGTTCCAAAAATTATTGAATTCGAGTGATTATATTCTATGAAAATGCAAAAGTACGCTGATAAAATATTTGAATGAAAATATTCACTGGAATTTATACTGAATTCAAACCTGGAAATATAGTTATGTGAGTCAACAAAAGACTGTTGACACATTAACACCTCGATAGCTACCACAGGCACATCATCGACTTCAGTTTTAGGATATTTTCTGGACTTTTACTGAGTTTTATTCATGACATTAAATTATTAGGACTTGTGTCTGTAATTCTTGGGTTATTTTGAGATTTAATTCGCAATAACGTAATTTTTATTATCTCATTTTCACTTCGTATTCTAGGGAAATAATATATTTGTTAAATTTTATAAAGCTTGTTGTCTTTCACTCTTTTCTATTATTTATTTAACGAGCATAGTCTCGTAACAGAAATTTGGGCGCTCGTCCTTGGGATACGAATTTCGCTAAAATATTTCAGGAAACATTGTTTTCGAAATTTTGATTCACTTTGTTTTGGAATTTTATAAATTTTTAGTGAAATCAATAAGATTAATACAATGTCATCTAAAGTAAAGAACTTTGTTTCGAATTCTACCAAGGTGTAGTTAGAAATCTTGAAAATGGAAGTACAGCTAAAATGATGGAATTCAAGATAAAACAGGTTCAGATTCAGATAGAAATGATGCAAATGGAAAGAGAGAGGGAAGTGAGAGAAATACAGTTTCTAAAAGAGAAAGACGAGAGACAAATGCAGTTTGAGAAAGAGACAAGAGAAAGAGAGAGACAATTGCAGAAAGGAAAAGAAGATAGGATAATGCAAGTGCAAATGCAAAGAGAAAAGGAAGAAAGGGTATTTCAAATTAGATGAAAAGAATTAGAGCTTGCAAGTGGAAAACACTCCTCCACTTCTGGTCTTTTAAAAAAAAAATCAAGTTAGTACCCCCTTTTCGCGAAAAAGAAGATCAATAATTTGTTCATTTAGAGTAAATTGATGAAATTTTGAAGTGACTATGAGAGCACTGGATTCTTTTATTAATATGTGTACTTACTGGTAAAGCTAGCGATATTTACATTCACTGCGTTCAAAGGAAAATATCTTGATTATTAGTTTGTACCCGAGGCTTATCGACAAGGTTTTAAGAATTGTAGAAAATCAACAAACCAGACCTATTTCAAATGTGCATCGGAAAAACATACGACAATTTGATAGGCGGTGCTCTTCTAAAAGGTTAATAAAGATTACGAAAATCTAAGACAACTCATATTAGTTGAAGAGTTCAGATTGTTGCCATAGTAACATTAGGATTTAAGTTGATGAGCATGAGGTTGAAACTTTAGAAAATGCTGCTTGTACTGCTGACAAGTATTCCTTAGCTCATAAAGTTTCTTTTTAAGTAAGTCGTTCACTGAGTAGTCATCTAGTACAAAAATATTTTAGCTAATACAAGCTCTTTCAAATCTCAATCTTTCACAACATTTAGAAATCAAGTTTCTGATAGGATTGATCAGAAGTCCTTATCTGTTCCTATGTGTACATATTGCAAGAAGAAATGACGCGTTATGTTTGATTGCTTCAAAATGAAAAATAAGTATCAGAATCAAGACAGACGTATTCCAAATGCACCTACTTCTAATTGGTCAAGGTCACGGACATGCATTGAAAAATGCATGTGTTGGCTCTAATACACCCCAGTCTGATTTTATTATGGAGAAATATGAACCATTCATATCGAACGGTTCTATATCGCTCATCCTATCCCTATTAAAATTTTAAGGGACACAGGAGCTTTTCAGAGTCTTTTATTACCAGGTACTTTGCCTTTTTCTGAGAAGTCTTCTTCTAATGAAAGTGTTCTTATTCAGGTTGCAGAGAGTGGCTTTGTTAATATTCCTCTAATTTGTCATCAAACTAAGTCCCAGGACCCGAGACAGTCGGGACAGGTCTTCTTTACTCATTGAGTGTATTCATTTATTACTAGGCAATGACCTAGCTGGAAATAAGGTTGTGGTTAATCCACTTGTAACTAACAAGCCTTGCTTGGGTCAGAAAGTCGATCCTATTGAAAAAGAATTCCCTGATTTATGCCCAGCTAGTGCAGTTACTAGAGCTACGGGAAAGAAACCTCTTGAGAATGAATTTGATCAGGAAAGTATTCCTTTAGCTGACACATGTATTGGTCAGGCTTTTGATGAGGTCACTTTTACTTCTTGTTTGGATCAATCAAAAGGTATTGATCACAGTGATCCTCTTTTAGCTACTCATTCTCTTTATTCTGATCAGGGTGAAAAACGACAATCACTTGTCGTCGAACAGGAAAAAGATCCTCCTGAGATCACCTGTTTGTTTGAATGGGCCATTAGTGAAACTGAAGCCACATAAGTACCTGTCTGTTATTTTATTAAAAATGCGATTCTTATGAGAAAATGGAGACTACCTAAGGTACCTGCTGGTGAGGATTGGTCAGTAAACTATAAAATGTTAGTTCCAAAATCTTAAAGACATGACATTCTTAGTCTGACCCATGAAAATCCATTGACTATTCATTTAGGGATTAATAATACTTATCACAAGATCTTGAATCATTTCTTTTGGCCAAAATTGATAATGATCTTTGTAAATACTGAAGATCGTGTCACACTTGTCAAATGGTACAAAACCAAATCAGAAGATACCTAAGGCCCATCTGCATCCTATTCCTGCATTTGACCAACCATTTAAGAAAGAATGGTAGATTGTGTCGGTCCCTGACCTAAGACCAAGTCAGGTAACCAACACTTAATTGGCATAATGTGTGCGTCATCAAGATTCCCAGAGGCAATTCCTTTGAGGATTATTAAAACTAAAAAAATATTTAAAGGTTTGATAAAGATTTTTGACTAAATCGTGCCTTCCCAAATCTATCCAATCTGATTAAGGGTCAACTTTTATGTCTGGAATAATCCAGCAAGTTATGTACGAATTCGGCATCCAACAATTCACGTCATCTGCCTATCACCCTGAGAGCCAAAGGGCTATAGAAAGATTTCATAAAAACTTTTAAAAAATATGATACGGTCATATTGGTTTGATTCGGGTAATAATTGGGATGAAGGCATTGATTTACTGTTGTTTGCTGTTAGGGAATCAGTTGAAGAATCTTAGGATTCAGACACTTTGAACTAGTTTTTGGATATAATGTGCGTGAAGTTGTTAAAATTGAAACTTCTTTCTAACGAAGATACCGAAATTAATCTTCTCGATTATGTTTTCTATTTTAAGTATAAGTTATCAAAGGCCTGTGAGCTTGCAAGAACTAATCTGCACTCAGTTCAGTTAAAACTGAAATTATGTATGATAAAAATACAGAGAGGAATGTTCAGCCTGGTGATATGAGTTCTATCTCTCTTGTCCGTACCACAAAATCCTCTTCAGGCAAAGTATTATGGTCCTTACACCGTTGAAAAGACAGAAAACGATTTAAATTATATCATAAATACTCCTGGGAGGCAAAACCAAAAAGAAATTTGCCATATAAATATGTTAAAGGAGTATGTTGAGAGAGATAGCGACGTTAGTCATGCAATTAATTTAGTTTTACCTGTACCACACACTGAATATTTCAGCGATGGAATTTAATCGGGAGAAACAAATCTCCGAAATTCAGATATAATGATTAATCTGGGCAAGAAACTGTCACATTTGCAGCAACAAGGAAAAAAAAAAACAAACAAACTAAAACAGTTATAACTTGAATATAAGCACTTATTTCCAAATGTTCCTCCAAGAACAAGTAAAATCTAATATGACGACGAAATTGTACATTTCACACCTGTGAAATAGCACCAGTACAGGATGAACCCTTTCAAACAGGAATGCTCGAAAAAAGAAATTCAGTATTTGCTGGAGAATGATTTCATAGAGTCGAGTAATAATGACTGGAGTTCACCATGTATACTTGTTCCAAAACTAGGTAATACTTTCCACATGTGTAATGGTTATAGAAAGGCGAACAGTGTGACTAAAGCAGATTCATTTCCATCACCAAGAATCGATGACTGCATTGATAAAATAGGAAATGCCAAGTATGTCACAAAATTTGAAATTCTGAAAGGATTTTGTCAAATTCCATTGACGAAAAGGGCAAAGGAAATTTCGGCATTCGTGACTCCAGATGAACTTTATCAATATAAAGTGATGCGGTTGGGAATAAAAGGTTCGCATAGTACTTGTCAATGTTTAATGAACCTGATTACCTCTGGTCTAGATAATTTTGATGCTTACATTGATGATGCCATCATCTACAACGACAATTGGAAAGATCAAAATCACTAAGAGACAATTCGGAAATTATTTCACACTGATGCAAATTTGACAATCAATTTACCTAAAAGTGACTTTTGCCGTGCTTGTATTATAGTTCTCTGAGATATAGCCAAGCCAAACCTATAGATGCCAAGGTCAAGGCTATATCTGAATTCCCTGTGCCTATCAATACAAAGCAACTGATGAGATTTAGTGGGTATGGCTGGACACTATCGGATATTTTGTTCTAATTTTTTCCATAATTGCAAAATCCTGACAAATTTATTGAGCAAAAACACTAAGTTTCATTCTTCCAAAAAATGTCAGGAGGCTTTTGATGAGTTAAAGGCCATATTTGAAAAGGAACCAGTTCTTTCAGCTCCAAATTTCAGTCAATCATTTAAACTATCTGTTGATGCATGTGATGGGGTTGGAGCAGTATTGATTCAAGAAGACAAAAATGGTGTTGTTCATCCAGTGTGTTATTTTTCCAAAATGTTAAAGAAGCACCAAGGAAAATTATTCCACAATCGAGAAGGAATGTTTGGCTTTGATATTGGCATTACAACATTTTCAAGTCTATATTTCTGAAGCTTCTTGTCCGATTATTATGTTTAGTGATGACAACCCCCTTACTTTCGTTGCAAGATGAAAAACAAAAATCAGAGATTATTAAGATCGAGTTTTTTTTGCAGGAATATAATATTGAAATCAAGCACATCAAGAGAAAAATCAATTTAATAGCAGATGCACTTTCACGTGTATAGAAATTTATTGTTTCATGTATACTTTGTGTCATTCATAAGATTTCATCTTATGTTTTTTTTTTTACCACATGTATATTTGACTTATAGTAAAAGGAAATCTTACTTTGCCTTTATGAGGGGAAGTGTTACGTATATATAATTTCATTGTTTGTTAGTTTTAAAAAAAAATTATTTCATTACCTGTTATTGTAATGTAACATTGTATGTTGGACTTGACCTTGTCCAAAACTAAGATCATTTCTGCTTGACCTGATTGACTCTTTCACTTTCTTTCTATATGTCTACAAGTAATATATAGCTAAATTATTGTCTGTGTTTATGGGCTTCATATCAGGATCTTTATTAATGGAAGAAGTATATATGTTGATTTGGATCAGGGGTTTGGACTTTCCTACGTGAATTTTACAGGTTATGGTTTTTATTTTTTAAACATCAGGATCATTCTAGAAGGTTAATTTCCATTAGGTAATTTTTTTTTTTTTATAGTAAATGCTAATTGTAACCTGAGGTCAAGTAGAGAACTATACAATCTTGTAACTGTGAGGACGTGGTCATTCGTGCTTTAACATCTAGCACTTTCAAGATGTGTTATGTTGTGAGCTGATGGGCTGCATATTAATTTGTTCAAATTATTGAATTCAAGTGATTATTTTCTCTGGAAATAGAAATGTACTCTGATAAAATTCTTGGATGAGGTCATTCTCTAGAATTTATACTGAATTCAAACCTGGAATTATTGTCTTGTGATTCAACAAAAGACTGTTGACACATCAACACTTCAATAGCTACCATGGGCACGTCATCGACTTCAGTTTTGGGATATTTTCTGGACTTTTACTGAGTTTTATTCATGACTTTAAATTGCTAGGACTTGTGTCTGTTATTCTTGGATTAAAATCGGATTTAATTCGCAATGCTGTAAGTTCTTTTTTTCTCAATTTCACTTTTTATTCTAGGGAATAAATATATTTGTTAAGTTTTATAAGGCTTGCTGTCTTTTACTCTTTTCTTTTACTTATTGAATGATCATCGAGTCCTAAGATTTAAGTTTGTGAGAATCGTTTGTAAATAACACATTACATACCTAATTTAATCATGCTTGCATGGCCTTTTGAGTTCTAGAATATGTGACAGCTTTCGGATTTGTTTGTAAGTGACATAAGGGTTGTTTACGGATGTTTGGCTCGCGGTCTGTTTGTTTTTAAAGAAATTTAAAAATTTTTAGAAGCGAAATTGCTTACGAATTACATTGGGAAAATGACCAACATGATGATCTTATTGTGTTTCATTTTTTATAAAGGTTCTGATATAAGAATTGCTTATTCCATTTTGAAACATTTGTCTCGCGGAATTAGTGTTTAAGTATTGTTCAGTTATAATTTGAAAGGATTTATTTATTTAAAGTTTTCATTGGAATTACAAAGTGTTTATTGACTTATGAACTAAATCATTATTTTGGGATTATTGTGAATTCATTCAAAGTCATTCTGGATTATATCATTGTGTTACATCAATACTCGTAACATATCAACAATTTCAATACTGGAATTTATCAGAACACTCTATTCTTTTGAATTTGTGATACAACATTTCGGATCATTTGGGATTTAATTCATATTTCTGTAAGTTCCTTTGATATATATACTTTGCATTCCAAGGAAATCAATCATGTATTGAATTTTATTAAATTGTTTGTTTCGCTTTTTGTCTGTTTGTTTAAGACCATTGATGTATAACAAAAGATAGATAGATAGATAGATAGATACATACATACATACATACATACATACATACATACATACATACATACATACATACATACATACATATGAATACATGAAGATTTAAAATGCTGCAAATTTCATATTCCATCGAGTGTTGAAGTTGAATTCATTGCGAGAACTTAATAATACTAACATTTCGCATAATTTTTGCCTATTGTCAGGATCTAATCATGAGATGCTGGGTGTCTACAGTTGTTTTCATTCTTATACCGCTAGACTACCATGCAGATTTTGAATTTCGTATCATTCCTTACTTCTTGTGAAAAACAGTAGAACAAAACAACCTTTTACGTCTTCATTACCGTTCACACCATTGATGTGCGTGTATTAGTTTTCTATATAGATACTCATATTGAATGTTAATATGGAAGCGTGAATAGCGGACCGTGTAAATAAAATTGATCGATATTCATTAGTCTTGTTGAATGTCTGGACATTTGTTTGAATATTGGGTGATGGAGAGAAAAAGTTTCTAATATATAATAAATAATGCAACGCTCTAACGATTTTATTAAACTTAAAGTTACATTGGCAGCTCAACGTTTTCGAAATCATGATATAAACTAAAACCATAATGAAGAAAATACTGTAGTTTTAGTAATTGAAAATTTTATTGTACTGATCCTTCAAAAGGAACTCTTTACAGCTGAATGTTAATAAAACAATACCCTCTTATACTGTGAATAGATTCGATACCAACTGAGATATATAGATTAAACACTAGTATTTGGGCTATGTTACATGATGATACCTGCTGATGAGAAAGATTATTGTGATACGATAACTCAATGAAGGGGCCTGAACGTGATGACATTGTTTTGTTTACTTACATATGTACATTTAATGTGGATTAGATAATGAGCACTTTAATAACTGAACTATGAGAGTTAAAAAAGGATATCTTTATTCAATAAGGAGCGACTATTTTGCTTTCTACTTCGCCATAACTAAAACGAATAGCATCCATGGGATGGGAACCAAATTATAGTACTCATTATTGCGGTGATTGCACGTACTTATTGCATACACTGTCAAGCCATGCACGAACATTCTGAGCAGCGTACAGATCTGCACAGAAGGACATACATGAAAATAAATCACCAGAAAAAGATACATGCTTATTGAGGGTGAGATTCCAATGGAAAACAATTTTAATCGTGGTCTCATTATGCACACCATTTGCTGAAGAAATGCTAATTGGTTTATTTGCAAGGCTCCTAACATGTTTTTGTTACACAAGTCTCTTATTTTGGAAGTCAAGTAACATGAATGTATCGAGAAGATTTAAAGGTGAAGTAAGCCATAAACAGTGAATAAGACTGAAATGCAGTGTTAAAATGAACAGTCAGACAGCATGGAGTGTGCATCACTAGCGCCAGAGCGGTTAATGAATACATGTTAATCATGTGCACACACGCAATTAGCTATATCTTGATACAGAGGAGACTTTCTTTTTAATTTTATGCCAATAAAGTCTGGTATTCTAGCAGACACGTGTAAAGAAATGTAAACTAAAGGAAGTGAAAGAGCGCTATCAATCAATAAATTAAATGTTAAATATCAAAACGAAATTCTTAAAGACTTAAAAAATACAATTTAATATTAATAATGTTGTATATATATATATATATATATATATATATATATATATATATATATATATATATATATATATATATATATATATATATATATATATATGCGCTTTGTGGGTACGAATGGCATCGTTCATGTGAATGGCGTAGCTAGCGATGTGTTTTTGTAGTGCTCTACTTTTATCATTAAAACCATCTTTTGTGTTTATATCATAAGTATGTATTATATTGATTCAATCAATGTGAAGATAAATCGAAACTAAAAAAGAAGACATTCAGCTTATCAATATGCAAGCTGATTGTGAATAGCTACAAAAGGCATAGAACTACATTTTGTAGCGGACACACTCGGGGATGTGAGGAGTTCATTCACTCATTCAGATATCAAACATTTCTGGGGATTTTGTTAGAAAGAAGGTTGCAAATATGTCAAATAAAGGTTTGATAATCTTGTATAATCTGTATTCCCTTATAGTGTCTTTCTTTTTTGCAGGAGATGTTAATCCTATAGAGAGTTACTAAGTACGCGTATACTTGTTTTACATTTGTATTAATCACAAGGATATAATGTAAACTAACTATTCGCAAATTATGTCACCCAGGATAAATAATGGATATTATAATTATTATTATCATTATTATTATTATTATTATTATTATTATTATTATTATTATTATTATTATTATTATTATTGTTATTATTTTTATTATTATTGTTATTATTATTATTATTATTATTATTATTATTATTATTATTATTATTATTATTATTATTATTGTTGTTGTTGTTGTTGTTGGTTTTGTTGGTGTTGTTGTGGTTATTATTATTATTATCATTATTATTATTATTATTATTATTATTATTATTATTATTATTATTATTATAAGAACGAAAACATTTCATGTATGGCGTTGGCTCATTACCTACAGTATTAGACTAGGGACCAAACAGGGTAATATTCGAACCTTAGTTGAACCTGAACCTGTTCGACCGCCGTGGTGTGTCCTTATGCATGTTATTTTACTCTATATTTCTGGACACTATGTAATCCATCATGTGGTGATATGCCGTCAAAAACCGATTAACCTATTTATTATCACTGATTTGCTATCAATGTTTGTATTTCGATATGATCTAGATATTTTGTATTTACAGTAAATTACAGTGATTGAAATGATTACACAACATCAGTATATTATTGTACTCGGCAACACGAGAATAAATTCATCTTTCACACTTACCATCAATTTACCAAACGTATGTTGCTCATTTTTGAATCTCATTATATGCTCAATATTTTCAATGCACACTTTAATGTTTAAGCTAATATGCATACTGCAATGTTTCAAGATTTTATAATACACTATGCATTGTTACGAATTGATGCTCTTAAAATAAGTAAGAGAAAGAAGTGAAAAGCAACAAGCTTTGTAAAATTTAACAAATAGTTTGTTTCCCTAGAATACAAAAGTGAAAATGAAAAAGAAAGAGATCTTACGGTATTGCGAATTAAATCCCAAAATAATTATAGAAATACAGACACAAGAACTAATAATTTAAAATTATGAATAAACGTTAGTGGAAATCTAAATTAAGTCCAACAGTGAAGGTAATGATGTGGCTGTGTCGGCATGTATTTGTGTTGTTGTATGGAAAATAACAGATAGACATAGAAATTATTTTATTATGTTGCATTTGTTTACAGGATAAAAAAGTCGGCGATTCAGGTCAAGAAGGAATCGAACTCGACTTTGGACAAGGTAAAGTTCAACATACAATGTTACATTACAATAGAATATAATGAAATAAAACAGTTTTTAAAACAAACAAACTAACAAACAATGAATATTATATATACATATACATAACAGCATGGTGTAATTTCTATACAGATATTCACTGCAGTTGCAATTTCGTTACTTGTTCTTTCAATAACTACATTTTTTCACAGATTGTTGGATACTTTTGAAAGCTGATCTAAATGTATGTAGTCTTATAGCCAACCGAGAGAAACACTAAACACAAGTTGCGATTTTGAACACCATGGTTGTACCAAAAGGTTTACCACAGGGATGTCCAACATCTGGACACTGAAGAAAGGATCCGTTGGAAACACCTCAACCGGGAGAATAAATTGCGTCATTCGCGAGGAGGTAATTAAAATAAACTTATGAAAGCCATTTTCATATCATCAAAGTATCAAATATTTATATGTTCTTCTCCATTAATTTTCATAACCATATCATTAATATCAGGTTGTTTTGGAGCTATTATCTATTCTATGCTGCAAATTTGCATCCAAGGGGAAATCAGAAGACGGGCAAGCTGTTGTGACAATCTGTATAATACAATAACATATGTTTGAGATTTTGGTACAGTTTGGCGTTAGCGATGTCTAACCTTAAAGTATTGGCCAACGACCTTAACATGTTCAACCAGACCAACAAAACCACAAATGGTTGGATTCTGATAAATGCTTCTATAACAGATAGAACACCTTTACAGGTAAATAAACTTTTCGTTCGTGCAATGTGTGAACTTTATCTATATGTATATATATATGCCAACAAATGTTAGCTTTTATTGTCTTCACCATCTTTGCTTGTTTTACTCCTTCTTAATTACAATATGGAAACGTCCACATGTATATAGTCTCTTTTAATACACGAAATGGAAGAAGCATAAACAAATATCAAAGTAAATGAAACAATGAAAAAAAGTGTAAGTTATAAATAATCATGTAACCTTTTTAATTCAAAATGGCGACCAATAACGGTTGTGCATGCGTAATTAAAAACGTACGTTGCGTATGCACAATTTAAAAACATTTACTCATATGAACTTTGAAAATATTTGCACATCGGCGTTCACATTTTTAATTTTGCGCACCTGAGCTTACAAAGATACAACAGACTTTGTAAAAAGGAAAAATTAAATTAAAAAATGAAAAGAGAAAAACAGACAAAAGATAAGCATAAAGTTGGCAATATTAAATAGAACCTTTCTTTCTAAAGATCTGGTTAGCCATAAAAGATGAGTTTTTAGTGGCTGTCGGGTCACGCCTTGCATGTCAAAAATCATTTGTATCATAGGTGTCTACCCCGAGGGGTGACGGAAACATATAGAAAAGCTGGGCGGTTTGTCCACACATTCGCAATCCTTTTCCTTGGAATAACGGGTTCTGCTTTTGCTTGGTAATGGTATTGTTGTTGTTGCTGCTGTTGCTATTCTAGAAACAGTCGAGTACTTCTCCCTGTCCATCGCTTTCAGTTCTATATTTAATTTAATAATCGAGGATGACGTCTTGGAGATTTCTGGTTTCGAATTTTGCAATCAAGAAAACATTTACAGTATTCTCGAGGGACAGTGCAAACTGAAGTGCCAAACGGTGGTACCCCAATTTTATAGGGTCGAAACTCCTCTCGTCACTGACTTGGTCTGGTGTTAAATCAAATCCCCCAAAACAATAACCTCCTGCGTAATCACAGTACAAAATGCTGTGAACTTTTGATACCAACTTGTCATGCGGTTTAGTACAGAGTCAAATAAGATCTCAGCTATTTTTTCTTGTTAAAGCTAGATACAAAGTGTCAGGCACACAACGTTTTGCTTTCCTGTTTGACTTCTATCTTGGACATGTTGTAGTTATGGGACTACAAATGGTTTTGATTTATAACTCCGTTGAATACTGCAAAGCTGACAGTTCCAATGACAAAACGTTCAGGAAGTTGACTCCTGAACACATTATCTTTGATCTTGAATTTGTGTCAAGCGTTAATGGTGAATGTTTTCACTTTTACTCTAGTATGGGATACTTAAATGAGACTGTTCAGTGTCTGAGTGAAGTCATGTCCTTCATTACGAAAGGCTCTTTCAAGTGACACATACAGTCAAGCGGCTTCTGTGTTGGTGTTATACTCCTTGACATGAGTGGGTTTCAGGGGAACTTTAAAACTGGAATTGCGTTTTCTAGATCTAACAGCGGCTTATGATACGGTCTGGCATGCAGGGCTGCTGTTGAAACTTTCCAGAGTATTGGCGCTCTGGATAGTTGAGACAATTGAACTGTTCCTTCGCAACAGGCGCTTCAGAGTGCACATCAGAGAGAACTGCAGCTCGTGGAGGCGTCAGACTAATGGATTCCTGCATGGGTCTGTTCTTTCGCCAAGTTTGTTCTCTATATCAATGACTTATCTATAACACAGTCGCGCAAGTTCATGTATGCAGATGACATTGCTCTCGGGACCCAAAGTCGCTCGTTTGCTGAGCTCGAGGGGTACTAAACAAGGACCTGGAGGATATGACGGACTTCTTCAAGAAATGGCGTCTACAGCCAAGCGCAACAAAGACAGTCTATAGCTTTTTCCACCTTAACAATGCAAATGCGAACCGTGAGCTTTGCACCCTCCTCAATGGGCAGCAAATAAAACACGACCCGACACCAACATACCTTGGTGTTATTCTGGAAAGATCACTGACATTCTACAAACACCTGAAGAAAACTGTAGCAAAACAACCTACTCTGCAAACTGGCTGGCCCAACCTGGGGAGCTAGTGCTCGGACGCTCAAGACATCAGCACTGGCACAATGTTATTCGACAGCCGAGTATTGCGCTCCTGTCTGGGCTCGATCATCTTATACTAAGTTAATTGATGTCCTGCTCAACACACCAAGGAGCATTATCTCTGGAACACTACATCCTACTCATTTACCATGGGTGCCAGTACATAGCAATACTCCTCCTCCACATCTGCATCGATAGGAAGCAACCACAAAAGTGTCGACTAAGGTCTATGCCAGTGAGAAACTTCCACTGTACATGGACATCTCCTCACATCCAGCAGTCCGTTTGACAATCTGGTTTGGACCTTCGCCGGAGGATATGACAGCTATTTCGGCATGGAGCGTTCAATGGTCTTCAACAGATGTTGTAAACCGCTCGCTCGTAGCTGAGCCATCTGTCTGCCCTCCTGGCTTCAACCTTCCACGTCATCTGTGGACCATACTGAACCGCTTTCGGACAGGACAGGGTCGTTGTGCAGTCAACTATGTCCGATGGGGCCAGGCCGCTAACTCTTCCTGTTGCTGTGGAGCTCTTTAGATCATGTCACACACTGTGAACAACTGTCCACTAACAAAGTTCCCCGATGGACTACAGGAACTGCATGTTGCTGATGATGACGCCGTTAAATGGCTGAGCACGCACTGCACACGATAATATATATAATACCGATGTGTCGGGTTTGCAACAAAACAGAAACATTCATATGTGTTCTTCGCTCTTTTCCGTAAATCGGTAGAATCTCTTGATAAGTTCAGTAACATTACGTGTCCATGTTGCTGCAGACGAATTTGCTGGTCAGCTTTAAATCCAACTTTAATTAACAAAGAACGCATGCAATTGTTGATGGGAGCCACTCTAACATCCGCGCATGGATTCATGTCCGCTTTGATGACATTTGCTGTGAGGTACAAGTAACTGTCATTCATATAGATGTAGTCTTCAGTTTCCACTTTGATCTCAATATGCGAAGCGAAACTATGCGTTTCTCTGGAAGTTGCTCACATTCATGGCAATCTTGACTAGCGACATAAACGTTAAGACTGTGTATCCTAGTGTTTTGTGAGCATTCAAAATCGAAAAGGATAAAGTCCGTGCGATGGACTAGTTCCTTCTTGCGTTTATTAATGTTGTTCTCGTAATCAGATAATTTTTGTCCTGCATGATGCCAGATCACACTTATATAAGACTTATAATGCGAGTCAAGAACGTAATGACAAATATGACATTTTTTCTTAACAAATATAAAAGATTAGAATGTATACAAACATTCTATCTATATTTGCAGCACACATACAATAGATCACAAACATTTTTGCTGTTGGGGTTTTTTTTATTTATGTCGGTTGTAACACGCATGATTCACAAATGTTTGTCTGCAGATTGATCCCTGAATCATTTTTCTTTTTACAATCAGGAAAACATGTTTTCAAAACCAAACTCCTCTCTTGTATTATTATTGTATCCTTCACATATTGATCATAATGGTGAATGTATCCAAGAAATCCGTTAATATTGGTCGTAACATCAAAATGGTTTTCATGATCAAAGACATGAACATATTTTCTTTTGGGTAAATTGGGTCCTTGAAACAGGAAATCTCTAAATATCACTTGAGGATGAACTTTCAACGAATACCTAGGAGCTAGCAATTTTTTAAGTTTCTGCATTTCATGAAGTCCACACACGATCCCTTTCGAAATCCACGCTTGATCCAAAAGGAACATTTGTATTTATCATGTTGATAATTCTAATTGTATCATTTACATAATTGTAGCCGATAACATCTTATTTACGGATAAAGAATACATCCTAAATTGAACTTTTCTATTACTTTTAGTTTACATTGGAAAGGTTTAGGATCGTCGTCATTGTGGTGTGACACTTAAATTTGGTGGATACAGGTATAACTAATATTAGAAAAACTAACCAGTATTCTCACTCCTAAATCACACAGCTAGCAGCCTGGAAGCCTCCTCACGTGTTTTGCAACTTATATCGTGTCTTTTCCGACGCAAAATTTATCCGTATCACAATTCTGTTATGCATTTTGTGCTTCAAAATTTAATTTTCATAAATTGATTTGTATTTTAATTTTTTTCATCAATTGACTTTAATTTTAAATTGTTGCAGTCATGTTTAACACAAAAGTCATTAACTAAAACCACAAAAAATGTAGTTCAACAGATAATTACATGATAAATTATTTTAAAATCGAATATATCAGCAAAATCCTATAGTAGATGCGCAGCTTTAGACTTTGGTTAGTTTTCTGTCGACATCATTTTCACCCTATTATAAAAATGCTTTCAGAGAAAGGTGCGCCAGTCTTATCAGTTTCGTCCACCAAACACTCCGGGCTGTCTTCCAAACCTATATCCACCACTTTAACAACTGCGTCATCATCCGCAAGGAAATCTGCACTTACCACTGCTAACCATGCGATGACTACAGTATCTTTCAAATCTACACGCACAGCTAGAACTCCAACGTCAATGGCACCTAAATTTACCGACATCCTGCATACAACCAAAAATGCCATAGGAAAACTGCCCTTGTAACCAGTATTGGCACTCATAAATCCACAACAAGCGATAACAAGTCCCTTATATTAGCAATCAATCGAAGGACAACTGCGAGAAAAACTACTTCAACAACTACATCTTTAAAAGCGATTACTGCAAGGAAAATTGTAAATGTGTCAAAGAATTTTCAAAGTCTCAACAACTACTGCAAAGGCGCCTTTATTCATCAGTGCGACGACCGCAGCAACCAAGCCATCTTTAAAACCTATACCCACAGCTAAGACTACCACCACCTACTCGTCTACTCCACATATAATATTCACATTTGATAGGTCATCTTCAATGTTTACATCTACCTCTTTGGCAATTTCACCGTCATTCGTAATAAAATTTTCAATTTCCAATCCTACAAGGAAGCCTGCATTCACCTATTCGACGACTTCAGCAACAAAATCATCGTTCAAAACTTCATCCACCATTAAACCTTCAACTACCTGCAAGTCGACGGTGACTAACGTATTACCTGGGTACATACAAGGATATCAACCATTGACAAAACTGATCATGTGACCAATATTCTTACTCCGAAAACAACAAGTATCAACATCGTGTCCTCTACATCAGCGACTATTCCACGGACAAATCCTATTACAGTTGTTTCAACAAGTTCACCTACATCTGCAACTAGTACAAATAAAACTACTTCAACAACTATACCTTTATCAGCGTCCGCTCAAAACACGAGTCCTACATTAGTGGCTATTTCAAAGTCACTATCCAATCTATTAAACTTTCAACTCTCCAATTTACTAAACCTTCATCAGTTACCGATCTTGTGACGTTCATTTCAAAAACTGCACTTACCTTACGTACTTCAACAAGACCAATTATTTTATCAATGTTGAAATCAATATATGTTCCTGATACAACTGTTTCTACAACTCCATCTGCACCAGGGACTACTATGTCGACATCTATTTCACAAATTATACCTTCATCACTGACTGTAAACACGACAATTATTTCAACAAACACAAAAGTAAATAGTTTTAAAACCATGTTGTCAGCCGGAACATCCGTGAGTTATTTTACGGAAAGCAAAAGTATATCAGTTACAACATCTGCAAGATGTTAGCACAATTTTAGGACTTCAGCTTCGACAAAATCGGATTTAATAATATGTGTTCAAACGATGTCTCCTGCTGCATCTGGAATCTTGAAAGTCACAATTAGTAACTCACGAACAATGAAAACTACAATTACCAGTGAACCAGCGAATAATACCCAAACAAATGTACGGTTCAACAGCTTTATTGTGAAGGAGGTCAAATCTTTAGTCACTTCATCAGTATTGCTCGAAACCACCAGTTCAGGAAAGATGAGATACATGGATAAGCACAAATCTGCTTTTGACGAGTCCATTGCCAATGAAACTGTAATCTTTGCTGTTCTCTGCTCGCTTGATGGAATCTTGTTGCTAGTTATTCTTCTGCTGCTTATTTTGAGACGCAAGAATGGAAGAAAGCCATTTATATTTATAGCAAACAAAGTTAATGTCAACCTTTTTGAAGATCCTAACGACGGATCTGAGACGGTGCTTATACAATTGCGGCAAATGAACATTTCTACAGATCAGAGAATCGACATATAGTTTTTGGTAGTCAGTATTCCACTAAAACCGTCTGATGGAAGAAGACAGGAATGTGCTTGATTGTTTATGTTTCTGATCATTGCGTATCTAGCTATGTTGGCCTTGATGAATCCTGCATATATACAAACTTTCAACGTCCAAAGATATCATTATAACTTTCCTGTTGTGTTAAGGCTCGTACAAAGTAACAAAGAAAAGAGTGAAGCTAACAAGCTTTATAAATTTTAACAGAATAATTTATTTCCCTAGAAAACAAGGTAAAAATATAAAAAAGGTCTTATGTTTTGTGACTCTAATCCCAAACTTAATCCTAGAATTTAAAAATATAAGTCCTATCACTAACAAGTTCTAAAAGAATCAAGGTTCGAATCCCGACGAAGTTCCAAGATGGAAGGCAATGACGTCTTCTATAACTTTTTTGTGTTGATGTGTCAACAGTTCCTTGTTGAATCCACCAATAGTATAATTCCCGCTTTAGAATTCCAAATAATTTTCAGTAAATGTCTTTGTTCAAGAATTCTGATGAACACTAGATAATGTCTCCAGGGAAAATAAATTATTTTAAATAAAAACTCAATTCAATTTGGCAACAACAAGAAAAACACCTCTGAGCTCTGAAGGTGTGAATTTACGACTGACTACAAAACATTATGAAACTAAATTTTAACTCTAATTACGACGTAGAATGGACCACGTGATAGGGTCACTTGATCACTAAGTCTAAATAACGGAAAAAGGATATATGCCAGCTGTCACATCAGCAATGGACGAAATCGATTCTACTGAACGAATCTTACTATAAGATTTTTTTAAAAAGTTGTTTACAACAGAGCTAAACTGGCCTTGAAATTCTAGGTTACAAAAAGATACGATGTTTCAACCAACTGCGTATTTATCAGGTTTAACGAAGTGAACTGAATTTACTGGAACAAGTCAAATCCAGTGAATAAAGTTATCATTACAATAACATGTAATGAAATAAAAATGAAATAAAAGAGAATATAAAACAAACACACAAGCAATTAAATTACATATACGTAACTCTGTAATAATATGTCATTTATGCCACTTTTTGCGAATGTTATTGTCGATATAAAACTCATAAAAACAATGAAATCTTTTATGCTAAAGTGGGTAAGGTTATATATCCTAAATTTTCCTTTTTGCTAATCCAATGAAGTTATTGCAAGCAAGATTAATTCAATGTTTGGAGTTAATATCAATATGATACTTTCATCAGATATTTTTTTCAAATCACAGTAATTGTACCATCTAAATGAATTCTGTCTAGTCTTACGATTTTATTCAAATACTTTTTGAAAAAAAGTGGGGATTATTTAATCCCACTGGTAAGAGAAAGTACGTGATTGCGTATGTATATAATCTGGCGCAATGCTTCCTAAATTGCTAAATAATAGGGGTTCGAAATATTGGGACACGAAATTGTAACATGTTGATTGCTGGACCAAGAAGTTCGGGCAAAACCGTATTTATCATATGTTTAATCGAATATAAACTGCATTTCACTGATTATCTCCCACAACATATCATGCGATGTCGACATGGTCGTTACAGAAAAAAAAATTAGAGTATTATCTATTTTGTTTGTAGAATATGTTAATTGCGAAGCAAATGGGATTGTGCATGAGTATAACCAAAGTAATCCAGTCCTTTTCTATGACATGTTATGAGAAAATGAAGAAATTAAATTTTACTGTACACGAAAATGAAATCATGGAGAAGTTAATATTATTCATATTACCTATATTTAATTACAGCAAAGAGCCAATCTCGATCCGTTTCCACTCTCATTGTGAAGCCTTCTGTAATAGGCCTAGAGACAAGTTAAAGAAAGAACACAGCACGTTAGCCGGCTCATGCTGACACAATGGGAGGATTCGAACTCCGACCATGTGAGTCGTGTATCCTGCATGCAGCTGTTCATGGATCAAACGCATTTCTTTCCTTTAGGCTGCATTGCTTTTCTAAATATGTCCCAGTCTGGTTTTCTATACTCTAGTGATGCCGTCATTTAAACCTATTCAAAACACATTAAAAGTATTTCAAAATTCTTATGTACATTATATATATAT
>JAECUM010020839.1:0-41884 GCA_016617855.1 Megalonaias nervosa | reverse complement strand
AAAAAAAAAAAATGTAAAAAAAAAAAAAAAAATGGTGCATCAAATACTTTTGCGGGATGATATCGATCAATGAAAATCTCGTGATCGTCAAAAAACATAATGTCAACCTTGTGCTGGACAAGCCAATATATGTCGAAGCTGCTGTATTCGATCTCTCGAAGTGGCTAATATTCGACTTTCACTACGGATTTGTTAAACGTGTGTGGTCGAATGCAAGGCAGCTGTTCACAGATACTGATTTGTTAATGTATGAGGTTGAGACGGTTGACGTTTACAAAGATATCCACGACAACAAAGACCTATTCGATCTTTCAGATTATCCGATCAGCTCTGGATTCCAACAAGAAGGTGATAGGCAAATTCAAAGATGAGACAAGTTTTAATCCGATTCTAGAGTTTGTCGGACTCCAATCGAAGATGTACTCGCTAAAACTATGTAATGATAAAGTTACTAAGAAAGTAAAGGGCATTAAACGTCCTGTGGTTCAGCGTGTTCTTGGATTTGATGATTTTAAATCTGCGTTGTTTCGTTCTGCGTCAGAGCCTGTTAGTTACGTTTCAATGACATCAATACGATTCTATCATCATAACGACAAAAAAGACACGATTGTAAAGTTAGGACTCAATAATTTCGACGACAAGCGGTACTGCGTCGATTGCATTAATACACTAGCGCTAGGTCATTACAAAACAAGAAATTATGATTTCATCGATTGGTTGTTATCATAACTGGATAGCGATTCGCATTAGTAAGGAAAAAGGCGACAATGCGCGAAATTTTAGGGGAGTGTACCAAAATTAATTTGTTTCGAAGTATTAGCGAATAGTTTGTAGTTGCGTTTTATTTGATTATTTGCTTGATTTTTTTCGATGGTGTGCGTCAGGGGTCCAAAAAAAGTCGGCATGGGCATCAGAGAGGTCAGAAAAGCGGCAATAGAGGTGTCAAAATCGGTGGAATAGGTTCAAGTTTGGTACCCCCCCCCAAAAAAAAAATTGCGCTCATAGCCGCCATTTTCCTTACTACTGTTTGATCCTTTTCCGTGACAGGTGCGTTGGCATATGGTCGGCAAAGCTGTTTACAAGGATCGACTCCGATATCACATTAAAGGCATGGTCTAACACCCAGGCCAACACGTAAGTCGAGCAAGTGTGATTTACAACATTCGTAATGGCATGTTCTATTGCAAAGTTCACGTTTTCCAAGGTATACGCCTTTGCATCGATTGATTCCCAGGTGCTATTGAATTTACTATATTCATGCCGACGACTGTATTCTTAATAGAAATACTTATCTATGCTCTCGATTGATGGAGTGCTTAGATTCAGGCGTATCATGTCCATTGTTTCATATGGTATATAGGGTTGTCGAGATATTACAGTATAATTTAATCGTACGACCGTTCGCCGTAAAATACTTTTCACCGATGATAGTAATTTCCATATTCGGGGCAGTGACAGGTAGGCAAACGTTTTGACCTGGTTGCAAAAGCCGGTGATTACCATCAAATAGCTTTTCTTGCTCAAGAAGATTTTTCTTCAAGCCGGCACTTGGTCAAATCAATGCACGCTGGCCAGTATAAAGTACTACACCAACGCATAAATAACAGCCCCTAATTTAATTCCGGCATTCTCTGCAGACGTGAATTCTTTCTAAATACTGTATGAATTAAACTGTGTGGTTTATAATGGCATCATATAATAGCCCACTACAATTCTTTAACAATGAACCGCTAATGTTTTGTCTGCGTCTAGCGATCAGTCTGTGCTCATAGCACTGCAGTTCCCAACCCATGACCAGAAAAGCTTCCACATTGACTCACGTGGGCCACAATCACAGATGCACACAGATGCAAAAAATACTCAGTGGGAATAGTTATGAAGAATCTTGAATGTGTTTCGGGATTGAGAACCGGAACTTGCCAGACGGTTTCAAATCCCCATTAATACACTATTGATCTTTACCACAACCATTGCAATAACTGTATTTACAGATATGTTTTCAAATTACTCACATTTGGTCATTCGTGCGAAATACATAACACATTTGATTAAACCAATTATCAATATATATATATATATATATATATATATATATATATATATATATATATATATATATATATATATATATATATATATATATATATATATATATATATATATATATATATATATATATATATATATATATATATATATATATATATATACCACATACATTAAAGAATAACATGCATTTAACGTGTTGGTATAAAGCAATTTGATATACCAATACTATTGGTATATCAAATTGTGATCCGCCCATGGCGCAATAATACGCATACATAAACATTCTCGCGAGCGACTGCAGTTGATTCTAGATCAATGATCAATTTCCACAAATTAGTCACTAGTGACGTATGAAAAATAACGATGAAAAGTATTAATAATCCCCGTTTTCTAAATTAATTTAATATGGTACACATTTTCATCACAATCCTTTCTGCCTTCTGTTCTCCCCTCCCCTCTCATGCATAACGGACAAACTGCGCAGAAATGTGGAATGAGAGAGAAAAGGAATTTGGGCTGGATTAAAACCTTGAAATAGAAATTACACCAAGTAACCTACAAGCATATGGTTCGTCCTAACGATACGTGTGCACTTTCCTTGGGATTTATCTACAGTGTTTATCAATGATAGAATGTTGCAAACCAGTAAATTCCTCCGTTACGTGGTACACATACTGTGATATATTTAATGTTATGTTTTTTGTTTTTTCTTAAACATACCATAATGTTCTAAAAAATCGATTATTAGTATTTAAATATGAAAATGTCCAAAAGCTTCTCTCTCTCTCTCTCTCTCTCTCTCTCTCTCTCTCTCTCTCTCTCTCTCTCTCTCGTGACCATAGTAGCAAGATACGGGCTAAAATCTATGAATTGACGAACGTAGAGGATTTTATTTTGTGTCATACCACGATATCTCTGGACTAATGAATGATGGTATAAGTTAAGTCAAACCGACCAAAGGATGAGAGACAGACAGACAGAGACAGAGACATAGTTTTAAAGTCAAACCGGCCAAAGAGAGAGAGAGAGAGAGAGAGAGAGAGAGAGAGAGAGAGAGAGAGAGAGAGAGAGAGAGAAAGTTTATGGTCGACTGTACTGTTGCTAAAGCAGAATAATGGCTTAGATCAACTGTAAATATATTAAAATATTTTAATTACCTCTTGTTGGTTCGTCAGTTGGCTTAGTTTCTACTCCACATTAATTTCCATGCGCCGGTATGTGAAAGGTGTAGCTATCCAAGCGTTGCTAGTGCACTACTTTTATCATTAAAACCATCTTTCATGTTTAAATCATAAGTGCGTGTTATATTGATTTAATCAATATGGAGAAAAATAGAAACCAAGAAAAGAAAACAATCAACTTATCAATATGCAGAGATGATTGCAAATAGCCACTAAAGGCATGAACTACGTTTTGTAGCGGACACACTCGGGGATGTGAGGAGTTCATTCACTAGGTCAATACACGGCTGCCTGTAGTAAATCTGAACTCCGTTCAAAGGGCAAATATATGTATTTGTATGTGATATAAATTTTGCAAGCTTCGTTTCCTTTTAATGAAAAATTTATACATTTCGTGGTATATCATTGATACAGCGTACATACTATACATATATTCTATATATATATATATATATATATATATATATATATATATATATATATATATATATATATATATATATATATATATATATATATATATATATGACATGGCGAATAACGGTCCTTTCAAGTACGTTGGCTCCAGCAAGGAATCGCGTGTGTTGGAGATTGATTAAGATAAATGCAATAAACTGACAACTAGCCTAAGCGCTTTCGACTCTAAATGAGTAATTTTCAAAGACAAACACACAACAAGATGAACAATGATCACAAAAAAGCGTTCAGGTTACAAAATTTTATATAGCTATTTCTAGAGGAATACAACATTGATAATTTTGATGTTTCGACATGTTGGATTCAACTTGACTGATGACGATGAACGCTAGTTCATAATAACCCACAAATGGATCATTCATATCGCCATGTTTTGTATGCAAACTGGCATAACCGTAAATTATATCCCGGATATATTTCATTGTTTTATTAGTAATTTTAGGCGAATGACTGACTAATGAGCAAAATGATAAAATTGTTTAACTAAAAATGTGCTGGCTGTAAAATTTTAATTTTATTTCCGCTTGGTTGTCTTTTTCAAGACTTCTAAGTTTAAACCACTTGGTTTCAATGTTCTAATGCGGTGTATCTGAAAGATTCCGTTTCCTTCCTGGTTTCGGAGCTCGAGTTGGGGCTGTGAGCAATTGCAATTAGCATTGCATCACTGAAAGTGTGGTCAAGGGAAGAAAGAAACGTGTGCTGCAACTGGATTTCTGTCCAGGTTTTTGTCATCCAATCAGATCAGTGAAGATTGATTCTTTTGTGTCACTTATCAGTTTCTAAGACATACTGAAGGCCACAGATCTTACATGTGATGAGATAAATTACATTTTGCTTTGCACGTTCTGTTTGGACCATGTATGTTCTGTTTGGACCATGTATGTTCTGTTTGGACCATGTATGTTTTGTTTGGACCATGTATGTTCTGTTTGGACCATGTATGTTCTGTTTGGACCATGTATGTTCAATTTTTCGCTCGTCGCTGTGTTAAAGAATGTGCTGCTCTCTATCATATGTTTACAGTTTTTGTACCTTTTATCGTCATTTAGAGACGAAAGCGTTTAGACTAGTTAGAAACTAGTTTTTCACTGTTCAGTTGTCAGTTTATTGCATGCACATATGATTAAATAATAATATCATACATGTTAGAAATATTATTAATTTCATTCTTAACAGAGATTCGAACCAGGGTCCGCAGGCTAAGGCACCCATATATTATGTCGATTTTTGGGGTTGTTCTTCAGGTAATGTGCGCTCATACCCTTAGTTTTAAGAATTTCAAAGAAAACCTGTTTGTCCCATTTGCGATGATTTTTAAGGATAATAAATGTTATACTATCACTCTTTCATCTTGAACAGTAGACAGTGTGTGCTTGTTCTTAGCATGTACACTGTATGTACATGTACTTAGCATTTACACAAATAGTATGCACATGTACCCAGCATGTAAACAATTAGTACGTACTTGTTCTTAGCATGTATACAGTTAGTACGCACATGTCATTAAAATAACATTCTCAATATCGGTTTCTGCTTTGCAGGAAGAACAGGACCTTCAAGCCATCAAGCCAAAGCTTCAATAACTTAGCCTACGATGATACAGATGAAGTGATATTAACTTCGGGTCGTTCATACAGACAGATAGCATAAGATATAGGAAGGGATAGTGGCATAAAATTATGTTTCTTGTTATTATTTAACTTGAATTTAATTTCTAAATTGCTAAGTAATCTTTGAGTTTAAAAGTATATCATAACGAATATAAACTGTTCCAATAAGTTTCGTCTAGGAAAAAGTAATGTCCATCAGGTTTCAGTCGCATAACTAACAGGTTTTATCTATAAAAAAAAGTAAAAATCTACACCTACTGGAGATGTTTTTATCACATAATTAATTCATTTTTCAGAAATGTTGTGCATTCCATGAGATAGGAAAAGTTGTGTTCCAAACATTGACATATATTACAACCAAATGAACCAATCAATTAAATATATTTTGAGGCGCGTGCACAGAGAAAGACCGTACAGGTGATGGATCTGCAAGGCTACCGTGTAAACTTACTGTCCGTAAGACTTACTTTTAAATTTTTCCCTGAATTAGTTATATTCGCTCAGTGGTTAATGGGCTAAATTAAGCTGTTTATGATGTATGCTAACGAAATTTATACTTCTAGTCCTGGCTGCGTTAAGAATCGTTTTGGTTACAACGAAATAGGGTCTGAAATGGTATTAGTCGTTCGCTGAGTTTCACTGTAGCAAAGGGATCAAACGGTTTAGTACGTGCAAACGTATGTCGTGACACAATAAAGTAGTCTTAGTCGATGATTCACAATCCTTCCTGATTGGTCCAGCAAACGTTTTGTCGTGGCACGAGGGAGTACTCTCATCCATGGGCTTACTGTTGTCCCCGAGTGGTCTGGCAAACGTTTGTAGTTTCACGAGGGAGTAGTCTGAGTCAAGAGTTTACAATCGTTCCGGAGTGGTTCGGTGAAGGTTTGCCGTTGTAAGAGGGAGTAGTTAGTGCCAGTGGTTCACAATCTTTCCCCTCTGGTCCGGCAAACATTCCCGAAGCACAAGGCAGTCTTAGCCTGGTATCCCGGCAAGAGGCAGTCTTTGTCGAGGATTCAAAATCATCACGAGTGATCCCGCAAACGTTTACATGCAGGTATGAGCAATATTGTTACATGATCAATTGTCTAGGATATAAATAATATAACAAACGATTACAAAACATGATTTTTTAAGCATAAAAAGTACTACTGCAGTACACGCTTTGTATAGCCCATATATTTCTGTAGCGGCGTAAAGACAGCACGAAAATCGCCCAAAATGAAACTAAATCTTTTTACACGAGAATAATATAAAAAATGGGCTCTTCTGGATAATTGAGAAAGTTGCAAATGTTCAATCCTGTTTTAATCGGATTCACCTTCGGTAAAGATCAGCCACTGACCTATAACGGAATTGTTATAAATGTTTGAAGGAAAGAAAACTATAAAGTTAGTGTATTTAAAAAGGACTTTTTTAAATAACAAAAATAGTGGTGTAAAATTTTTTTAAAGTAGTACTATAAAGGGGTTTTACTGGCCGTGCTTCACACACATTGCTTTAAACATGGCCACTTAAAAAAAAAAAAAACGTTGAATTTTTGGAAATGCGTTCGGTAAGGCAACGCAATTGATTTTTGTACCATTTTGAAAAGACATAGGAGTATAAATGAGTAGAATGTAATTTGTTTTGTTTCTAGGTATCTTAGGAACTTTCACATTTTTCTTCATTTATCAGAAATGGATTTCTTTTCTTCGTTTTGCTTTGCAAGGACAACTATGCTTATTTTGCTAAAATTTTAATTCATGAATAAAATTTCAAATAAATATTTATACAATACAATTTTTGTTTTGCTTTTCATAGTAATTTTAACACGTTATGTGCAGTATTAAGTCGAGGAATTCTAAAGGACGCACGGATGCAACAAATCCAGGCTGCACTGGGCGGGTTTCGAACCCACTACCGATCGAGTACGAGTACAACGCTCTGCCAGTTGAGCTACCGTTACTAACTGTAAAGAACTAAATAAAAATTGTATTTGTGTTCTACGGAAGCATTCAAATTTATTCAAAATAGTTTTAAAAAATTATTGATGATATCCAAAAGTTTTACTTTGCAAAGTCTGACGCTATGCATTTTAATATCTCTCTGACGTTTTGGTTTTCAAAGTCTTGTCCTTTTTTATTGCCTTCAGATGTTATGCCTGGAAAACTTACATTTGGAAAGTCTCTACCATTCATTTGTTTGCTTCTAATTTCTGTTAACAAATGGTTAACTTTTTTGTTTGAATTATTGTTTTTCTTCGAAAGGCGATGGATACCATTGTTATCTAAGATGGCGTGTTTCCTTCTTCAAACCCATATTCTTATTTTTCGCTTGATTCCTTAAAGAAGATTTCATTTCAGCATTTGTTTCGCAACAGTCTTCCATCATTCTTTTATCCCTAAAACTAATCTAGACAGGCATATGATAAAGAACTTTGATCTTGAATCGAGTTGCCCTCGATAAATTATGATTCTAAACAAAATCAGCAATTACAACAAGGGCCTTTTTGCACTAAAAACCGTACACGTATCTAGGTCGAATAGTGCGAAATGACCTGTTTGCAGGACAGCGAACTTCAGCCACTAGTCACCTTACTCTGTAAATGTTTGCAAGTAATGTTTATCTTGGTCACTAGGTTAATTGCCCGTCCTAAGACGGGAATAAAAAATAGAAACGAAAATTTAAAAAAAGATTGGGATGAGCGAGTTTAAAGGATGTTTGAACATAAAAACACCAAAAAAGTATTTTTAAAATTTGGGAATCCACCGCGAGTTTAGAACTCGCGACCTCGTTTACGGCAGCCGGGACAAACAGAAAGAACGACAAATGTGGGTGTTTATATATAAGATGGTGAAATAATGTTTCACTTATGATTGAAATAGGAAAATACTGGATACTTTGTGTGCGCTAGCTCACAGTAGTCCGAGAGTCAGGAAAAAAATCACATGTGAGGCATCCTGCACCGGTGTTCCACACTTGAACATAAGATGATACACATATATGAAGGTGCGAATTAATAATCAATGTATAAGAATATTGGACCTGTTAAAACGGTGAACGCATTTGTCGAAGTAAGGAAGAGTGGGACAGGAGTGTCGAAAGGTTTTGTCTATAGTTCCGGAAACAGTTTGCACACTGCAAACCCTGTGTGAGGGTTATTCACACATGCTTAATAACTAAATTTACACCAGTTGTCAATTTCCCACAGATATGTTGTTTGGTTTGTTGGGGGTTGGGGTTATTTTTTTAAAACATCAGAAAGCCTGTACTCAAGCAGCACGTGAAATTCTGACGTTTGAGTACAGCTGACATCAGAAATGAGTACACATTAAACCAGTCGAAAGCCGTCCGATCAAATCTATGGGCTCTTAACGTTACAAGGTTCGTAAATCATTTCCGCTGTTTGTAATATAAGACAATAATGATGTAGTTATTATCATAAAATAGTGCATTACAATTTAATATGAAAGAATGTTGGCTGAAAGATCGCAAAAATATGTTGTACATGTCCACTTTGCTTGCGATGTTGATTCCTTCTTGTATAAGTTCTTGATGGTGAACTGGGCAGTCAGAGGGGACGCAGAAAAAAATTCTAAACGTGAAAGCATTCGTATTCTCAGAGTACAGCCAAACTCAGCATAACCCTTTATATGTTTTGTTTTAAAGCTACTTCCATGCACCACTGAACCTTATCGAGAATAGTAAACTTTCGATTATCTTCTCCCATCGCTAAGATTGAATTTTTGTCTATCGGACCACTGATACATTTATAAAGAATATAGTGAGTGTTCAGCAATATTTCTTTCTTGCATATGTTTGGATAGTTCGAATAAATGGCCGTCCATTTATTGGACATCCAACTGTATTACTTGTCTGGTGTTATCTTGTCAACTTTTTTCTGAACCATGGAGTAGATCATTATTTTCTTCGTGTTAACACATATTTAATGTACCGACCAATGTCATTTAAATAAACATATAATGACTATACTGTCTTGCTAATTTATGCTTCATTTAATAAGTACATGTTAATTCTCTTCCAAAAGGAGAAGGAATTTGATTTTGTAGCAGTACTATTGTCTATCTGTAACTTATCCTGTGTCATCGTCCGATAATGTTTTCTTACTACATAGTCGTGCTTTCTAAATGTACCTTTTCCTGTGCCATCGTCCTAAAACGTTTTCTTACTTCATAGTCAAGCCTATTTAGGTGTAACTTATCCATGCATTATCGTCCGATAATGTGTTCTTATTACGTAGACGTGCCTGTCTAAATATAGCTTATCCTGCGTCATCGTTTGATAATGTTTTCTTATTGCGTAGTCGAGCCTATCTAAGTGTAGTTTATCTTGCGTCATCGTCTGGTAATATTCGAGCCTATTTAAGTTAAATTTACCTGCGTCATTGTCCGATAATGTTTTCTTACTACGTAGTTGTGTCTATCTAAGTGTAGTTTATCCTGCGTCATTGTCCGATAATGTGTTCTTATTTATCCATTGTCATTGTCGAATAATGATTTCTTACTATGTAGTCGTGTGTACTTCACTGTAGTTTATCCCTCGTCATTGTCCGATAATGTTCTTTTACTACATACTCGTGCATATCTCGGTGAAGTTTATCCTGCGTCATTGTCCGATAATGTTTCCTTACTACAGAGTCATGCCCATCTAAGTGTAATTTATCCTGCGTCGTTGTCTGATAAGGTTTTCTTACCCCATATTCGAATATAGTCTTGTCTCACACAATTAATCGTAAGGAACCAACACACGAGACTTAAAAACAATATTCAATTTGTCCCTTTTGGCTAAAGTATCGCCTTAGAACATTAAAATGACACTTTTAGAAGTATCAATTAATTCCGTAGCTATGTATACAGGTGTAACAAAAACTGTGATGCAAAATTCATGTGGATTAGAATGAAGGTGATATAAATATCGATCATTAGATTCATCTAATACATATTGCCCTTACCGAAGTTATCAAAGCAACTTATCAATTAATCTAACCGATTTTGTTATGGGCTGAGATTCGATATATGAAAGAAAAAACTATCATATAAAAATAGATTTTATCTGGATTTTACGGCGCACCAGCACTGTCAGGCTACCATAGAAAAAGACAACAACAACAACAACAACAAAAAACAATTAGGTAGAACGTCTCTTGATATGTACAGTCATCAAGAACCAAAATGTACCGACATCAAGTACTAAAATGTAGTAATCAAATACTCAAATGTACAGTCATCAAGTGCTAAATATTTTTAAAAAGTTCAACAGTTCTTGTTGAGCAGTCAATCGATTGAATCTCTCACGACATACAGTAATTGTTGCTACGGCGAGTTTATGACTCGACTCCCACACAATCAGGTGCTGAATAAATCCCGTACAATGCATCAAAATTTTCATCAGAGACAAGTATTTAGTTATCCTCTGTTTGAACGTAAAAAGAACAATGTAAGGTGTTGACGCCTTGTTGTAATGGATATTGTCACAGTTCTAGCTGATCTTGTGAATGCACAGAACTCCACTGTTAGCGATTCAAAGAATTATTGAAATTTTGTTTTCTGGTTGTTTGAAAAAAAAAAAAAAGATATGTCCATCATAGAAACTCTCTCTTTGAGTTTCAGTTTGATTTGCCACGATTGGCTAATCAAAGATACAAGGTCATTTTTATTGGCTGACACAAAATGGTAAGGTCAGACACCGGCTGCAAAGTTTGATGCTTTCCAGTCTAGGTTGAGACGGAAGTGACAGATATACCGTAACTCTGTTTTTGATCGTGTGCATAGAACTATTGACATGAAAGCTTGAAATATTAAATCAAATTACTAGTATGTCAGGCGAGGTTTAAATCTAACAAACATGAGAAAATAAAGATTCATAATAATGATTGAAAGTGGTCAGTTTAAATCTATCTATCTATCTATCTATCTGTCTGTCTGTCTGTCTGTTTATGTATGTATGCACGTACTTACGTATATTGAACGTCAAAAGTTCTCCTTAGAAACTGGTTATGTTTAAATAAGTAAATATGTGATAAAGCAAATCTGTCCCTCTCTGTCATGAGACAGACAGACAGACAGACAGGAGAAAGAGAAAGAAAGTATATTATATCCACTATACACTTTATAAAGATTTTTTGTACCCCGTGTTAACCGTTCCTCGCCATAGACTATATGTTTTCCTTTGGTCATAGACTATTTAAGTAGGTGGGTTTTAGGCATGGGAGGGTCAATCTCCAGGCCCGGCCTTAGGGCAAGGCGAACGAGGCAACCGCCTTGGGCCCCGCGCTTCTCCGCAATGCAGTTTTGTTGCTTGGGGCCCCGCGCTCATCGCTTGCTGCTTTTGGCCCCGCACATCCTAGGGCAGGGCCTGTCAGTCTCAGTAAGTGAACTGTTATTAAACAAGCATAATATATATTATCTCCCTTATTTTGGCACTGTTTAGTATTCCGGACAAGTTTATCGTTTCAAACCTGTCAGGACAAATATAAAACTTTTATTGATTAATCAACCAGATCAGTGAACCTCGTTTCAAGACTCGACCAGAATTTCCGCTGTCAATGTAAACAACTTTCCTTTCAACACTATCGGGCACACCCAAACTGAAACGGTCTAGGTATTTAAATAAGTTTATCTGTGTGTAGATTTAAGTTCTTCTGTAGAAGGAGGGAGCGAGAAAGGATGGGGGACAAACAATATCACTTGAAGATTGATGGATCTAATGCCAAGGCCGTAGACGAATACCTGGAATATCACAGGTAGGTGACTACGTAAAGGTACATGCACCTAAGTGTGCATGCATTACGTGTAATATATTAATATAAATTGTTTCTCTTTTTTTCTCGGCACTTGAAACACATCATTGACTTTTAATGCCAAGGAAATGGGAGCTAAGTGCCCTGCCCAAGAATAACACCTGTGCGGATATCTAACCCGTGACCCTTGGATTATAAATCTGAGTCTCTATGAGCTGAGCAAAAGCTCTTCCTTCCTGTGTGAGTTTCCTGCATGAAATTTGCAGTTGCATATTCCTGGTATGTACGGATTATAAATCACCTGGTAGACTACATTTCAAGAAAGACCCGTAGCAAACCTAAAAATGATCTCACGAAGAGCACAAATTCTGTGGAATGTGGCGCGTTCTTCTGGAAAGGCACATAGCTCATTTTTGTTCGGCATGATATAGCCAATGATTTTAAAAAATTGCCGTTAAAACCAATAAAAACAAAATGAGCAAAGAAACAAATTTATATAGCCAAACACGGACTTCCATCCACTTGAACATGATAGATTTAGGTTCAAACGGTACACTGTACATAAAACAGGTGTTTACGCTGCTACATAAACGGACAGATTTATAGACAACTAAAGAAACCGAAAGTACAAATAGATTTGTAAAAGACACAAAAACCGTTTTATTTGGGTACTTACTTACCTGGGGAGAGATTCTCTCTCTCTCTCTCTCTCTCTCTCTCTCTCTCTCTCTCTCTCAACAAGATAAGATTTTTTTCGCTCTGTGTATAAGATGGAGTTGTATGAATGCATATCAATAAATTTGTCACTGTAGTATTCGCAGCTTTGAGGTTAATCCTACGGACAATGTCAATCGGAATCACTCGAGCATTTCTATCAGGTCCTGAAATTACCTCCGAAGTAACTGTAAGAATACACATCGATTTTGATGCGTTGTCTCTAGCTGAGTGCACCACACATGTTAGGACAGCAAACGTCGATATTATTCCGTTTGTGACTTTGTCTCCTTCCGCAGCTATAGGAACGAAAGTAGTTCAGAATATAGTTTTCAATGGCGACCAGTTACATCCGAGGTTTATTTCACGATCTGACGGAAATGGCCTAGCGACGTTCCGATCGCTCGAAAATATGTCGATATCTGCCATTCGGACCATTAGATCTATTTACGAAACAAAGATTGTCCGAGAAGTTACGAATGATCGAATTTTTTTTTTTTTTTTTTAAATTCATAACCTCTCGGTCAATCCGACAGTCATTCCAGCAAACTTTACAAGTTCTTTTTTTTTTAAATCACTTCTATTTAGGTATCATGGGATTGCAAACTACACGGAATATTTACTTACCTCCGAAATTAACGTGCTTTACAAGGTACAAAGCTACGCATCTCCGAAAATGCTCCAATGAGCATTGTCAATTTTACGCTCTGCAATAAGACATTAACACACTTAGTTTAAAATTACTTATAAGAGATTTATTAGATTGAATTCAGTAAGTCATGAAAATTAACAAAGTAATGGGGCTACGTTTTTTGGCACTATTGTGTTGCTCTTAACATCCAGACGTTGGCCGGTGTAGGGATGATATCCAAAATTTGGTAGTAAATCGCCAGATAGCAGAGTTGCTTATTTTGCGACTATGGCGCAATGTGTCAATCCAGTAGTCGAAATATCCGAGATGATCTGAATAGATTGGGCTTTCTTGAGTTTGCTGAGAAATTTCCGACGAACAAAATGTATGATTTTTCTGTAAATTTTCGCATAATATTTTCTCCCAGAAATAGCTAAGGTAGTTCCAAATGTGCAAGAAGTGCCACGCTTTGCTATTAGGATATCAGTGTATAGAGAATGCTTCTGACAAAGTTAAAAGATTGTTGCAAAGTATAATACTCTGTAAGCACATTTTGAAACGGATTTGTGGTGTAACGGAACACTACAGAGGAATGATGAAGCAGAAAAGATGTAGTGACAATACCGGGTCTTGGTAACAGGCCAAATGAACAAATAAAAAAAAAATATGCTCCCCGTGGTCCGACAGACACTTTTAAAAAATCCAGCCAATTTGTTTGGGGGTTTTTTGGGGGGTGGGGTGGGGGTTGACGATTATTTAAGAGGTTATTTCCTGAGGTTTTTTTTTTTTTACATCTGGTTTGTTCCGGATTGTTTTTATGATTTCGGTATTTAGTATTAACCACTCAGAATACTTGGGAGATTTTTAGTTTGACAATCGGAACTAATCCAGAACATACGAGTTCATATACTGAACAAAATGTGCTTAAAAAGTACCCAGAGCGACCCAACTTTTTCAAGTCTGATAACTGGACCACGGCTAGGCAGTATGAAAATCAAGGACGTTTATAGGACATTCCAAAACGCGTTTTCAAGGACATCGCATCATTCGTGAGAGATCACAAGACAGCATAAAGTTGTTTCTAGGTTGTTGTTGGGGAAGGGTGGGGGTGGGGGCATATTCTTCTAAAAGCAACAAATTATAGGTCAGTGATCTACCTATTTACAATTACTATACTCATAAAACATTTATTCTAGAATATGGACCATTTCTGTTTCAATCAATGCAACCAATCAACGTGACTGTAACTACTCTACCCACCCACCTCAATCCACAGGGGTTTGTTACAAATAAAATTGGGAGCCTAACCTGTAATTGGGAGCCTAACCTGTAATAATATGTTATATTATTACAGGTTAGGCTCCCAGTTTTATTTGTAACAAACCCCTGTGCCTCAATCTAGGATTGGAACATGCCTGATGCACCCGCCTGTATTTCGTAAGAGGCGGATAAAGTACGTTACGTTTTTGCGGTAAAAATGCATCCCGTGAGGGCAGTCCAGATAAGGTCTTGGACTTTTTCAGTGAGTGCCATTTATATAGAAACGTGTCTCTGTATTTGAAAGATTTACATTTGTATGACTTTATTTTGTTGGTGTATGCTCTTTTGGAATATTTAAACTTACTGGGCACTATATAATCATGATTGTGCTTATTTGCCCTTAAAGCTTATAGATAAATGCAAAAAATTATATAAGTGGCATTCGACCTTCCTCTAAAAATTAAATGACGTCCAAGCACTATTTAGCTTACATCAGTGGCGGCGCGAGTGGGGTGTGATTTGGAGGGGGCGTCATCGGGAGCTTTCGTTTTCTGTTCTTAAACTGTAATTTTCGTTATATTTCATCTTCACTTTAGCATAACGATGGCAATTCTTCACAAAAGTTGTATTGAGGGGAGAGGAGGAGGGATGTTGGCGACTGACATAAAATCTATCCTCTGTAACAAGGTAGGGGCACCACTAAAGAACATTGCTCTCGGGCGCCTCGAACCCTCGCGCTTACATGGCTTACATGTTAAGTTTCAAGTACGTTCAAGGCCTTAATTTTGCCATCTTAAAATTCAAACACATTCAAGACTTTCAAAAACCTGATTAACCCTGTCTAAACCTCAAGTAAAACATCCAGTTCAAATTTTAGAGACTGAACTAGCACTTTACCCTCGTCTTAGGACTGAATATTTGTTTCTATCAGAACACAGATTTTACTGCTTGTTGATTTTACTTTACCAGTTTTTATTTTTATTGGGAGACTTAATTTTGAGAACCATATACTCAATTTCGATGAAATCATGAGCTCAGTCTCGCGAGAAATGTTTCCTGGCGTGTTTTGTGTATCAAGATTTGAGGTATTTAATTCAAATCCATGATCATATTAGGAACTCCTGTCTCAGAGTGCTTATAAATAATGACATTTATATCTGTAGAATTGTTGGGGAAGATGATGGTGGTACACCTTTTAGTCCCGAGGAGTACGAGGAGTACAAACAGAAAATTCTTCCCATGGTAAAACAGTATATAATTATCTCTCTCTCTCTCTCTCTCTCTCTCTCTCTCTCTCACACACACACACACACACACACACACACACAAAGTAATGTGGTTTACTAAACTCATTTGTCTTTTAGATGAGAAGCAGGTTAAAAAAGACATGTATATGCGAACCAAGAAAATATTTTCCAGAAAATATACATTTTAGAGCTTCATATTGGAGACCGCACAGTCAGAACTCCAGACGTTGATGAAATAAAGAATGTGTTTCAAGGTGCAGTCTGAAAGCAAAAATATCATCTATGGTCCTTTTTTATTTTTATAACTATGGAGAAAAGAAAAGGATAAGTCTGGATTCAAACGGTGGAAAAATATAAAAATAATAGACACATAAAGCAACAATATATAAATATCAAACCATGGCCAGAGTAAGGGCTTCAAGAGAATTCTTTAACAAAATAAAATTTAATGTTTTGATGTTAAAGTCACAGAGGCCTTCATTTCTAATAACAAAATTGTATCTTCTTACGTAGCGTATGAAAAACAGGCTGTACACATGTTTGGTATCCCCGATGGGTATGGACTGTAAGCTGGTCGGACCTGAGACCCCCTGCTTCTGTAAACACAGGTAGGAATTCACGGGCATTATTTATTCGCATTATAAATTATCCAAATATGTATTTATGAGTGACTTTGAGCTATTACACTGTCTCCTGGCAATGTCTGCACGTGTCACTCTTTTTGTTGTTGTTGTTGTTGTTGTTGTTGGGGCATTACTGTATATCCCAAAAATGCTTTCATCAGTACATGTTTGTGCAACTTGACTATAAAGTATGAATTTTACTTTTCCGTTTTCATCTGAACCCAACGAAAATATAGCGAGTCGTGAAGATAAATTCGTCGACAGACGGTGAACGTTTCCTGTATGTATGCAGTCTACTATTTCAATGTACCCTTATTATGTCGAACCTTCAGTTCAATTATCCAACTTAAATAATATAAAAACTGAGATAGCTTAAAATTTTTTATATGACAAAAATTTGGATGTCGTTGGTGTATGTTATCATTATTTAATACAGTGGATATTTTTTGATGATACAGTGGGGGGGGGGGGGGAGGGAGCGATGGACGACTGGTGCCCCATAAAGATTAAACACGACAGTTCGCACAACTTCACAAGTCGGAACTTTTTCAGATACAAGCAGCATAAGACAGATTTTGAGAACATTCCAGAGGAACGACCGATCAAGTTGCCATGCCGTGCCGCCAAATGTAAATGTGCGTCGTACCATTACGTGCCATTGAACGGAAGTCAGCCAATCAGATGCAAATGCAAGCACACGGCCGATGAACATAACGAGGCTGAACCATTTGTCTGCAAGAAAGGTACTTTAGAAATATGGTGCCTTCGGGCTAAAGGGTAATATTTGGGATTTTTCATGCTTTATGAAGGCAAATTTTCTGGGAATTACTTGCCGGTAGAACATGCACTATTAACAGATAGTTCCCGAATGACGTCATCAGCAGCCATATTTGTGGTATGCTGGCAGATTTTTACCGTTTACGGTGTTTGGAAATTGAAATAAATTCATTGAATCTCAAGATACTGTTACAAAATACATAGATAAACAGAACGCAATTCAGCCTTTCTGTTAGTATCTATATTTTTGTTGTTGTTGTAGGGGTTTAACGCCATCTTTCAGCACAAGATAGGTTATACATGGCGGCCAGTATAAATGATGGAGGAAGAACCCGGGAAAACCCCGGAGAGAACCACCGACCCACGAGAAGCTACTGGCAAGCTTTCTTACATACCCACATTGGCCGAACTCGAGACTCGAACCCATGCAAACAGAGGTGAGATGGCAGTGATCCGTAACGATGGGCGCTTTAGACAACTCGGCCACTCGACCACCCGTATCTATATTTGTAATTTATAACTTGATTTTGCTTTAGTGTACCTTGTTCAAATTGGTTAGTTTTGGTGGTCGCATATAGGAGAAACTGCCAGGTTGCCAATCGTCCAGGTAAAATGGGAAGAATATCGTCTGCTAGTGACCTTATCGGGAATTGTTTTGAAACCAGTTGATACTTTTGTGGAATACAGCGATCAGTGATATTTATGTTTATCACAAGAATGTTCAAAATCGCCATTACTCATCTACTATACCTCATCATATGTGATAAATTCATCCACTGTACCATATACACGTTGAACATTTGCGTGACAGTTCTGTAATATACATTATAGTCAAATCTAAAGTAACAAAGGTAATACAATAGGAGCATCCTCGACATTTTCCGTGAAAACATCAGATGTGTCCATTCGAAACATCTAGGCCAATCCTATGGATCATATCTCGAATTTATGCCGACAGCTGCCATTCTGACCACTTGGGGTATTTATAAAATAAGGATTGACTGAAACGTTCCTAATGAATCTAACCATTTTTTTTATTTGCATCTTCTCGGTCAATATTGCCGTCAATCTAATCATAGAAATAACCGAGATTGTCCGAATTGATTACGGTTTATATTTTGCTGAGAAATTTGCTGCCAGCAAAGTGTACAAATTTTCCTCAAATTACTACGCCAATGTATATCTGATTAATTGGTGTCTCGCAGAAATAGTGGCGGTGGCCCGAATGGGATATGTGCAGTGGCAGCCATTTTTAAATCCCATTCATGGAAACGGAATCACTTGACGAAATACTACGCCACTGTGCATATAAAAACTAAAGTGTTGACGAATTTAATGTTAACAAAAATTAAGACTAAGGTATGAAAGCAAATTACGAATCTCAGCTGCTCATACGTGAAAGTATAAGACGGTATAAATGATAAAGCCAACTCGTAAAGAACATGTGAAACAAAATTCACCCCATCCTTGTTTTAGTTTCATGTGTGTGTGTGTGTGCGTGCTTGCGTGTGTGTGTGTATATTTATATTTTTAGGAGAACTAGGTAACTTTTAAGAAGTTCCAAATCCTGTGCAGCTCCAAAAGCCGTTCAGCACGTGAAATAGTGTCCAGCGCGAAAAATGATTAAGGAATTACAAGCTGGTTAATAAAAATCCGATTACACGGTTAGTTTATCAAATAAAGTTTATATGCGGTCATATTTAAAAATATGACCAATATGCGTAGCAAAAAAAAAAACCAACCCCAAAACAATAATAAAATCAAATGTCGTGGTATTTGTCATGAAGTACCTAAACCTTCATCATCCAATTAGTGGGTCAACGTGTAAGTATAGAAATACTTGCGTATTCTGTACATTAATAACCAGAATTAGACCTGCCTTCATAGGCAAGAAGTTCAATAACGCCATAAACATGTGTCACCTCTTTACGAACTGGACGAAACCGCGCTGTTCTCTTTACACTTCGTAACGCTAAGTCCACCTTGTAATTATATTTTATAGGCAAAATATGAGATAATCTAATCGATTTGTGAAAGGAATTAACACAGTCTGTGTTCAGTTAAAGCAGATTCGCGATCAGAGTGAATTTACACCAATATTTTTCTCAAACTTAGCAGTTTGCAACCTTATCGTACCAAGGATGCAGAAAAAAATTATGTTAGTTTTTTTATTTCACTTCTATCTTGTTTTTCCAGCTGGTTGCACGAAGTGCACTGGCTTTATGAGTCCCTTCACGTGTGGCTGCGGAGCAGCGATCAGCAAGCACACAATGATCGTGGAGACTGCGGACGAGCGCGAAGCCAGAGGACATCCGTTAGGGGAGGCAACGCCATACGCCGCCATGGGAGGGCTTACAGGATTCTCCTCGCTAGCTGAGGGCAACATGAGATTAGATCCGAGTGGCAGAGGTAAAACATTTCGAAACAAAGTGATTCTTATACCGCAAGTTACTTGGACTAGTTCTTTTAATAATCACTGCAAATAAAAGACGAGAGAAGGAATTCTTTACAGCATTGTTAAGTTTCTCATCATTGGCAGCACAGACATGCACAACATGTATAAAACATTTATTAACAGAACACAAACGCAGTCGAACAACGATGACAACAACAACAACTACTACATCACGCGAGACCAGATACCGCTCTTTATGGGAGGCAACTCAGTGGGAGGGCTTACGAGCTTCCTGTCGCTAAATGAGGGCAACATGAGACTAGATCCGAGCGGCAGAGTCCCGACATTTTGATAGAAAGTGATTCGTTGAATAATTATACCTGGAAGAACCTGGGCTGTATTTGTTTAATTATTGCAAATAAAAAAGACATTATAACAGGGATAAAACTTGCATCGACAGCCACAAAGATGTGGTAGAACGATGAAGACACCGACGACAACTTCGATAGCAATAACAGTTACTACTGTTACTGCTACTTCTACTCAGTGACTGTTCCTCGTCAAGATTTAAATCTTTGACATAAACTAAGAGAGTAAAGATCGATTACAAACTTGAGCGACACAAAGACTAAGTGATTTTTTGCGTAAAGACTGGTTATGCATTAAATCAAGTATTATTAATATATGTATGGATGGATGTGTGTGTGTGTGTGTGTGTAATAACATAATTTATAATATACATGCATCAGAAAAGTCATTATAACTCGGGTATAATATAGAACCGAAAATGTTTTAATTGTATTAATTGAATTAGTAGTTTTTCACAGACTCTTTGCATAGATTATTATTTTCCACGTTAAGATCAAAATAATGAACATGGGATTCTTTATTCTGTATCTTGAACAGGTGCCCCTAATAGGGGTTTCCTGGAGCAATCTGTGACGGCAGATGATAACCCCTTCCTCAGAGCCAACGTTCATGCTATTAAAGCACATCAAATGGAGAAGAATAAACAAGGTAACATACCGATTGAGTGTAACGTATGCGATGGTGTTCAACAAGAGTTCTAGTTATCTTCTTTTGTTTCTCTCCAGCGTGTAGAATAAATGATAATAGTGTTTCAAAATCAACCTTCTTTAAAATTATCAGCGTTCTTTAAAGTCAATTGTTTAAATTCACTTTTTTAAAACCCATTTCTGGCAAATTTGCAATGTACAGCTAAGGTCACATAAACTAGTGTTGAGGGTTGGGGAAGAGCATATGACTTCGGAGCATCCATCGCCGATAAAGTTTTACATGGACACTGGGTAATATTTATGTTATTTTCCATTGTTAATGGACCAAATCGTGCAGTAAAATTAGTGACTTATAACAGTTTTGTGGTACACTGACATTTGTTATTTTTATTCTTCTTGATCTTTTTCTAACACTATTTGCTTTCACGCAGAAATACAGACATGATCGTACCGAAGACAACAACAACGACGAGGTCCTCAGTACTTCATATTACAGAGAAATTGTGTTGTGATGTGTTCAAATTTGAGAATATAGAGGTTTAGGAAGTCAACAACATCGTTTCATCAAAATTTTAACATCGATGCATAGTTTAATGAAGTAAAACGATTTGAATTGTAGGCAATTTGTTGATGACAAAAAATTAAAAGTCTGTGTCATTCGACATTACTTTGCCTCACTAAAAACTGTTCTGTAGTCGATGATTCCGACAAACAAGGATACAAGTACAGTCTGTACCGGAAAACTCGATGGACAGGAAATAGCCTAGCAAAAAAAGCAACCCCAAAACCCACAAAACAAAAGTGGCCGACGTTATATTAAGTCTAATGCAAATAACTTAAATCACTATGTTCAGTAGTTCAATAAAATAAGAATAGCATCAAAACAAATAATGTGACAGTAATCTGCTTTAGAATACCCAAGGGGAGTAAATCTTGCTGGAATAAATTTACAAGAAATGGGGGGGGGGGGCTCTCTACAGATAAGATGAACTTCTGAGAGAGTGACAGGTTTAAGGTGAAATTCCGTGCATTTGCAACATGCACATTGGAGAGAATATTGGCATACCTCCATGTTACTTTCATGTACCGTAGCTGAAATTTATTTAGATATTGTACTTGTGGAAATTCTACATGCTCTAAGCAAACCTAACTTAAATGACTGTTCCCGTGTGCTCAAAATATCAGCCTTAATTAGTCTAATGTACACTATCTTAGCAGTTATCAAAATCGGGAAAATGAATTTTGCCAGACTAGACAATACTAGCTTCAGGAAGTGCAACGAATGAACTACAAATTTATAAAATGTTAAAAAAAAAAAATAAAAAAAAATATGGCTGCTTTTTTTAAAATAATTTATCTCGTAAGTTCAGGAAGTGAAAATGATCATACGGAGCTAGCAGCTTTTTGATAGCTGCACATCTGAAGTAAGGCCAAGCTGTATCACAATACCTAAGATACACAAGGTCTTTTTTAAATATCCAGTATAACCAGTAAGGAAAGCCTGGGAAAGGCTTTCTCTTTAAAAATCTAGAATACGAAACTGTAGAGCGCCACCTATAAGAATCCAATATGGCGGAAAGGCTGTAACAATCTAGTTCCATTTGAGAGAATAATATATGCATATCCTAGTATAAGCCGCTTAGTAATCGGAACACGTCATGGTTTTTCCACCTAAATCAATCTCGGATATACTTGCACGGTTAGATAGAGCGCACAAAGGGGGTAGTTGCTGGAAAGTGGCGGGCAACTTTCTGCTACACAAAATAGAACCATGTCCAAGGCATTATGATACTTTATGGAAGTATTTGCGGGGTGTGTTTTTAATGTTGTCTTGTACGTTCATACTTGACAAAGGAAACTTATTAATGTTTGTGGAAAGAATAAGTCATCTCAATCGATAAGTAGATATAATGAACACTTCGATGCTGTATGACGTGCGCATGACGTCATTTGGTAATCAAGGTGCATGTATAGATAATCTCAATGATTTAATATTGAATTTATGAAACAAGTTGAACAATGTCCAGCTTTTACCCATCTGAGATTCTGTTTATCACAGTCTTTATTTTAATGCAAATGGTTTAGAGAGAGAAAAAAAAGAAATAATTTCGTTTATTCTGGCTCAGCCGCCACACCTTTCATTTTATGCGCGTTAATATCGTCCCAGACACTAGTTGAATTAATAATGCACAATTCAATAACCAGTAGCACTTAAAATTAGAATTTTGTACAAATTGTAATTCAAAGAGCAACTGTCCTTCCAAATCAGTAGAACATTTGAAACAAACATCATTTTTTAACATGGGATCTCCATTGGAAATTCCTGTATGATGTAAAATAGTTGACTCGTGTTAGTTTGGATGAGCCATATACATCGAGTCTTCGATGAGAATACTTACAGTGTTTCCACCTAAAATGTCAGTTCCACTACCAAGTATTCTAGTTGTTGAATATTCTTGTGAATGGTTGATTACTGTATGCAGAAATTTTATATTTACTGTAATGTATTTGTATTATTTGATTAGGAACAGTAGAGTAGACATATAAATAGACAAATTTTATTCAGTGTCGGAACGTAATAACATAATAAGAAATATTAACTCGCTGATGCTATTTTACCACGTAAACAGTGCTGTGGTTGGATAAATTTCCATCAGTTGGGAGACCGGTAAATGTTCACATCCTTCTTTAAACAGCGGTGAGTTTATTTATTCCTATAAGTTAACATTTAAACCACGCTTGACATGGAGTGGGCTCCATCCTACAGGCTCACCCACTCATTCACCCCAGTTCTCGATCCATTGACCGATAAATTTTATTTGTAACGAGACCATGTTGGATTAATTGGCCATATTCCGACAGACTTAACATTTATTTTCTAGTTCCCCTTGGGCTATCGGTTAAACAAATGGCTGCCAAAATGTTCATTATAGCAGTAAAAACAAGAAGTTCCATAACGCGGAGTTAGTAAAAATTACCATGGTTTCAGGTAAAGATTCAAGCGAATACTCTGCAATAATTTAATTGGTTTCTTTGGACCAATCATATTCACATAACGTGATATGTTAACATGTTGACATATGAAAAGTATTAAACTTCACACACTATATGTACAGTGTACGAACTATGTGTGATAAACAGTGTATATGTATATACAATGAGAGCTAGTGTAGTATTTCTTAGATTTTTTTCTGATCACTGTCAGAAAGGTCGAGTATATGCATTACTGCTTCGAAGCTTTGAAGTCTGCTTGTGCTATTTTAGGAGTGACTGGTCCCGACAACGAGGTGTTTGACGACATAGCCGAGAGAGTGTCCTCCATGAGACGGCCCGGCGAAGATGATATGGAATATTATGAGCGCAGGTACCAAGAAAAGGTAATCTACTTTTCAGACTTATTTCTTTGTGAGCCGAGGTACCAAATAAATAGTGTTTTCTAGTATTGTTAAGCATCATATTCATAAGATTCAAAATATAAATACGCTACACAGAAATACTTACTTTTCTTTCGCCTGTATTAGCCAAAAGACTTTCTGTTGAATTTTTGGGAAAGGTACTACATCCGTTTACCTAGCTGAATATTTGTAAGAGCGAAAGAAGTGACACGACCTTGATAATAAAGGACGTTCTTATAGAATAATTTTTTTTTTTTTTTAAAAATTAAATTTACAAATGGTTAAAATACGAAAAACCAGTAAGTAAAGAAACACGCGATATTTTGAGGGGATTACATCAATATCCGATACCTTCATATTTTCCAGTGCAAATCAATTTGATTCCAAAGACAAATTTACATGCTTTATACTACTACTTGACCAAAGCGTATCAAAATTCACTGTCCTGATCACACATACTGGGCTCTTTAAATAAGTTCCATAAAGGTCAAAGATCATCTTCTTCAATTTTTTAGCAAAAAAATAGACCGGCAGGTGTGAAACGGGAAGATCTGGACACAAAACGTCTTCAGTCTGGAAATAGAGCGGCCATAGAAGACAAGCCAAAATCTAACAGAACCCAACCGAGAAAGTGAGGCGTCCTAACCTCGTGATGGATTTGTAGGCAATTTTTATTTATAATGTTCTTAAACCTAGACTTTAAAGTATCATCGTCAGTTTAGTTTTAGTTAATTACTTCAATACACATAACGATATTTTCGTTTTTACGACACTACTTGCAAGCAACGCCCTCTGGTGGAATTATTTGTTGAACTTTAAGGTCAGTTGTTAGTCTCAATTACTTGGCAAGATAAAAAAAGATAAGATGCCGCACTTTTTCCTGCTCTGTTAGTTGGTCATTAAATTGTAAACTAGATCCTAATATTAACAAAGTATTGCTACTGGGCGGTCAAATTACGCTTATATAACAAACTTAGTAAAATAGTTTCAAGCATTGCATATTTTTTTTTGCACATATATTTCTATTTCTCGGTTATGGTGCTTTGTTTATATATATATATATATATATATATATATATATATATATATATATATACACTCCATATATATATATATATAGTTTGTTGCTGCAGTCTTTTTATCTTCAAAGAAGTTTTTCTGTATGAAATACTGAAAGGATTGCAGAATGTAGTAATTTAATTAGCCCAAAATCACAAGTAATGCAGTTGTAAACGGTAAAATGACAAGTACATGTTATGTGTAACAGGCCTGCGCTATCTACGCCCCATGACCTGGTCTTGTCCGCTTATTTACTTCGTACGGCGTGGTTTCAAAAATCGATTATCTGGCCCGTACCCATGAGGAAGTTGCACAAGCCTGATGTATAACTTACTGTCTGAATTAAATTAAATATTGGATATAAATCATGAGAATACCGTGTACTCGATACCTAAACCAGTGATATCTGATTTTAATAACGATAAGATGAGAAAAATGGTATTAAATGAACGAGGAACGTTTCGAAGATGCTATTTCGTTATGGCGTTGCTTATGTTTGGTCAGCTCAGTTCAGTATACAAATTAAACATAAAAAGTGGAAGACACGATACAATTGACAAGAATGGGAGGAATTGTGTTCGCCGTCTTTAAACTAACTTTCATTTAGTAGAGGATGAATTTCATTCTACATTTGTCCTGCATACGAATATATAAGAAAGAATGGCCTTCCTTATGTCTATTTTGTCAATAGAAATATTTCTCCCATTCCGAAATAATGAGATTATTATTGTGTTAACGGGTTGTATTTTTTGCATTCAGTATTCCGTCCTAGGGAAACGTTAATATCTGAAATGGTACTAAGTTTTAACTAAATTCTGTTTTTATCCTTAGATGTGTATAATCTTAATATTATTTATTTATTCACGAGTTTCAGATTGTAAATTTATCCTAAAATGTGGGAAAATAATACACCCTGATATTTAACTGGACAGATAAATTGCTGAACAGACCACTAAAGCGTTGAAGCTAATATGTTTTCTTTGTATTATGTATTATATATTCTTTGTATTGTATATTATATATTCTTTGTATTATATATTATTTATATTTGCATTGTATATTATAAGCCAAAAATAGAAATTTACTGAATAAACATATTCATGGTTTGAAAAACTTCTGACTTTTTCTTAATTTTGACCCTTTTGGCCATCCTCAAAATTTGAGTAAACTCATCCAGAATGGCACTCCAAGAGTTACATATCCAAAATGGCACTCCAAGAGTTACGTATCTAAATTGGTACTCCAAAAGATTTGAGTTACGTATCCAAAGTGGCACTCTAAAAGATTTGAGTTACGTATCCAAAATGGCACTCCAAAAGATTTGAGTTACATGAATCGCGCTCCGAAAGATAGACGCTAATACAGTAAACGGGTTTTTGCGATGTTTAGTTCTCGTCCTCTGAGTCTGGAGTTCATCATTAATGGTAGACGTAGACTGCGCGGAGTATTTGATCCCCTCAGCGAGGTCTAATCTGGAGAAAGATTTTTTTTGAGACTTTTACGTCACGATTCCTTAAAATAAAGAATGTATTTATGCACTGGTAGTCATTACAGACATGAGAACAAAACATTAGAGTTTAAAAAATATTCGTGCTGCTTTTTTCTGGAGTCTGTCAGTGTTGGATACATTATAAATGGATATGTTTCTCCATATGAAAGAGCTCTAGTCTATCATTTGTAGTTCACAAGGGCATTTGAAAAGTGATTAATATCAGTGTTTATTTATTAATGAACAGTACGTAAGTGTATCCCTCAAAGTACTTCCCATCAGTCTGATTATCCAATTGTTAAATGCCATGTTGTATTCAATTTTTATATGTGTTAATGCAAATTAATTCACTTCCAACCAATTGGTTTTAAAAATCGTCTGCCTCTCAGCGATTCTTTCGTGGCAAGATGAAGCCAAAAATAAACTGGAGCTAAACCAGGAATGTATGGAGGATGTGGCAGAGGACAGATACTGTGCTTCTTCTGGAAGTCTGTCAAGACGGCGGATTTATGTTCCGATGCGTTGTCGTGGAGTAGATGGGTATCTCTGATACTGGTGCGTGGACGGGTGTTTAGGCAGTATTCCTCAACATTTAGCAACACTTTAGAGGCCTAAAAACGTCCAAGGACACTAGCAGAATCTGACAAATCATTATGAGTCTGATATGATTCTTCAATACATATATTAAAAACAGCTGTCGAATGAATGCCCATGATAAAAGAACTATCTTTCGCTGTGTGTCGAGCGCCTTCATCAGTTGCTCCCTTCACTGCAACTACTTCCCGTTCACTAATCGCAGACAACGGCCCTTCAGAAATGGGTCATCTTCCGTGGATTCTTGACGATCTTTAAAACGATTAAACCAAAGAAATGAAAGAGAATCACATCCGTAAACGTAATCTCAGTCGGTTTTGATATCAAATGGAGGGCATTTAACAACATCCAGTACCAGAATTATTCTCCGTTTTAGGCCATAATCATTTACCTACGGTACATCGCATGCATATATCTGCAGCAGTCTGGCGAGCTGAACGTGCATCTGCAGATCATTTCATAGAATATGTTTGGGGCCATCGATCGGTGTTAAATTTATTGACAAGTTCAAAGAGACAAACAGGTTATAATAAAATATTCAACAACATATTCAGAACCGTTTAAAACCCCTCGTATGTCCAGAAAAAAAATGAAGTTCAGGTAACTGAAGAGGTACAAATTCGACAGAAAATTTAGAGGAGTACTATTTTTGACGATCATTGCACATAGTCGATAGATATATTAAGTCCTGCAGAGGTATTGATCAATGCCGACTCCAATAGGTTTTATTTTCATTTCTAGACAATTGTGAGCCGTACATTCAGAGTGAGATGTAAGTTTATAATAAGTTTCGCTCCATTTTGTTTACATTTTGTGTTAGATGCATTGAAACATGTATACATTCTATTTTGCTTACATCAAACAGAAAAATTATTGAAATCGATTTGAAATTTGGGTTCAGTGGAGTTGAGAGAGTTTCCATATGTGTGTAATGTATAATTGTCAGTGAAGAGATCAGCGTCAGATTGCACTGGATGCAAAGCTAGGTCATTGATTAACAGCTGAAAAGAAAAGGTCTTAATATCGAGCGAAAAGGATCCAAATCAGAAGTAATTTTACCCATATAAACAACTGTAACCTTTTAGCGATATATGATTTGAACCAAAAAAAAAATGAGTTCGAGAAAATTTAATGGCTGATCATTTTCTAATGAGTACCTAATGATCAATTAAGCCAAATGCTTTCTTACGGCCAAGGAAAACTGCACCATTACGTTTGCCGGCTTTAATGACTAGTAGTCATTGGTCTACATGTTTCGTCAATGCAGTTTGACAGCAATGAACTTGTAGGAAACCTGTGATTTATAGTGGAGTTGGCGCTTGTTAAGATATATGAAGAGATGCTTATTGACTTGTATTTAAATAATGTTGGAAAGTACATGAAAACAGACACGGTTCTTGTTTCAAATGCTATATATTTAAATTCCCATATGAATTGGGAATACCTTGGCTAATTTTAATGACTAAGGACATTTTCCAGAAGTAATACTACATTTAATCACATCTTTCAATGAATAAGAACTGAACAAAGTCCTAATTCGAGCCTTTTGTGTTGACATTTCATCTACACCAGATGCCAGCTTAGTATAGGTGACTTGGAAGACAGTTGTTTCCAGATCGACAAACATAATCTAGGTCTGTTTTAGAAAAGGGTTATGAGCCAATGTTTTGACACGTATCAGGAAGAAATTCACTTTCGTACGTATTTCATATTTCAATGTGACTAAACCTTCTTTATCCTGTGCTGCTTACGAGTCACATAATTGAGATAATGATCACTAATAGGCTACGGGGATACAAAGTTAGTTAATCTCGTAGAAATTGTCATGGTGGGTCGTGTAGATATAGTTCTATCGGATATTTGCATCATAGGAAGCGATCTGGTGTAAATATCGAAAATGAAGTTAATACTGAAGTCTTCCGTGATGACACTATGTAACACAATTTTTGTTCCTGAAGTCTTCCGTGATGACACTACGTAACACAATTTTTGTTCCTGAAGTCTTCCGTGATGACACTATGTAACACAATTTTTGTTCCTGGCTAGTAAGTGTTATTTCGTAATTGTTTTTGCCTAAAAAGTATAGAAAATGGCTATTATTCCCCACAATCTTTGCTTTTGTGACCAGGACAGTGATATTTTGAAATTTACCAATTTCCAATGAGAAAACGGGCGAATTTGTGTTTTTTCGTTCACATAAAGTCAGAAAAAACAACATATGAATCAAAATGAACATGTATTTATACTAAAGTAAGACAACAATGACCACAAAAGATTTAGAAGTGAGTAGTTTTTCGAGATTTACAATTACACTGTAAATCACTTTCACGAATCAGCCCCCAAATGTTCTCGTTATACTGTCCTTGGTAGAGGCGTTTAAAGTCCAGTATATCCTGGTGGAAGCGCTCGCCTTGCTCCTTCGAGTACACTCCCATGTTCTTCTTGAATTTATCAAGATGAGCATCAAGGATATGGACTTTGAGGGACATCCTGCAGCCCATTGTGCCGTAGTTCTTCACCAGAGTCTCAACCAGCTCCACATAGTTTTTGGCCTTGTGATTGCCCAGGAAGCCCCGAATCACGGCGACAAAGCTGTTCCAAGCCGCTTTCTCCATACTAGTGAGCTTCTTGGGAAATTCACTGCACTCCAGGATCTTTTTTATCTGTGGTTCGACGAAGACACTGGTTTTGTCCTTTGCCTCAGACAGCTTAGGAAAGAAGTCTTGAATGTACTTGAAGACTCCAGACTCCTTATCTAGAGCTGTGACAAATAGTTTCATAAGGTCCAATTTGATGTGCAGTGGTGGCATCAGCGCTTTCCAGGGGTCCACCAGTGGCTCCACTTGCCATTGTTCCTCCCCACAGAGAACTCGGTCCACTGTGGTCAGTCCCATCTGTGGTAGTGCGCCTTGGTGTCCCTGCTGTCCCAAAGGCAAAGAGAGCAGGGAAACTTGGTCAAACCACCTTTGAGACCCATCAGGAATGCCACTATTTTGAAGTCTCCAATGACCTCCCAGCCATACTCATCATACTTCAAGGCATCCAGCAAGGTCTTGATGCTGTTGTAATCCTCTTTGAGGTGCACAGAGTGAGCCAGGGGAAGAGACAGGTATTTGTTACCATTATGGAGCAGCATGGCTTTGAGGCTCCTGGATGGGCTAGCAATGAAAAGGCACCACTCATTCTGGTTACAGATGATTCCGATTGCCTTGAACAGACTGGTCACATTGTGGCAGAAGCAGAGCCCATCTTGATGGGTGAAGAAGCTGGAAAAAGCTTCATGATGCTTCCTCTGATCTGTGACTTGCAAACTTTCATCCAACAAGTTCCACTGCTTGAGCCTAGACGTCAAAAGCTCAGAATTGGACTTGGTGAGACCAAGATCTCTGATCAAGTCATTTAGGTCTTTTTGGTTGGAGTAGTATGGGTTTCTCTTCTTGGCTCCACCTCTGAAATTGTTATCTGGATCTACAACGTCTTCCTCACTCTCTGACTTGCTGCTTTCTTCTAAACACAACTGCTCTCTGTCCGGAGGAGTGGATATGGGGAGCTCAGGGCAGTGTGGCACCGGGGCGATGGATGAAGGAAGGTCCGGATACATGATAGCAGGTGCATACTTGCCAGTCCGACTTTTGGAAGGGTCCACCATGCAGAAGTAGCAGTTGCTTGAGTGGTCAGTGGGTTCCCGCCAAATTCTTGGGATAGCGAACTTCATGGCTCTCTTTTCCCCTCTGTACCATCCTACAAAAATACATGTATTTCACCCATGACTAATGTGTAAGAGATTCTCGCAACATTTTTCATATGTGATATATTTTTTCAATAACATTGAAAATTGTAAAACATTTTAAAATTAAAAATTTTAAAATTTTAAAACTTTTAACAAATTTTATAACATAAAATTCCGAGCAACAATTGTCCATCTTACCTTCCAGAGTTTTTTGCAGTGCTCGCAGGTGAAATGAGGTGCCCAGGGTTTGTCTTGATCCTCGACAGGCATGCCGAAATATGCCAAGTAGGCCTCATATATCTTAGCAGATGCTTCCACGGAGTACTTTTTCGCTCTTGTCTTGATAAATTGGCCGCAGACATAGCAAAATGCGTCTGACGGGTGCTTGCAGCCTCTAAATACCATCTCAGAAAAATGCAAATATGTATCCACTTAGGCAGCTGGAACTAAACTGAACTGGTGGGCTTAAGGCCCCTGTATTTATACTACTATTTATATTACTGGAAAGTTCTAGAAAGTTCTAGAAGTTACTCCAAGTTTACTCAGCACTGAATCTATCTGGAATGTTCTGGAAAATAGGTAAATTTTAAAATATCACTGTCCTGGTCACAAAAGCAAAGTTTGTGGGGAATAATAGCCATTTTCTATACTTTTGAGGCATAAGCAATTAGGAAATAATACTTACTACCCAGGAACAAAAAAAAAATAATTGTTACACGGTATGATTATGCAGCGACCTTTGAGACAACTTAATTTGATCCATACTGATTCTACACTGGATGTTTTGAAAATATTAATGTTATAGGTTGTATTGTTTGAAGCATACATGGCTATCCCTCCTCCATTTCCTTAATCTCAATATCGTCTTGTCAATGAAATAGCAGCCAGGTACATTACAGTGAAGAAAAGCCCCGCATAGTCTACTGCAAGGTAAGGTTAGATTCATTTAGTACAGTAAGTCATAACTTTGTCTCATCTTAGAATAAGGCCAGGTACGACAGAATTGTCTACCTGAACGAGTAACTGATACCTAAAAGAATTGCATTTGATCACAAACACATGTAGATCCAGACTTCAAGTATCATCTTCTTCTACGTGAACAATGAACGTCTCGTTTACTGAGGTCAAATTTCCTGAAATATGCTTCCATAACTATTATTGTTGGCAAAAATACATTTGTTCTGGTACAAGCCTTTACCTTCCTGTTGAAGTAACAACATTGCCGAAGATTAAAACGCAGGAATCATATCTGGTGTCAGTATAATAAGATTGTGGAAACATCTACACTAAATACCCCTTTCGTTTGTAACATCTCTAAAGTATTGCATAGGGTTTGCACAAAGCTTCATTAAAACTGTGACTAGATTACATTTCAGCACGACGCGAGACAGTTGTTGGTTGATTTCATGGTTTAGATAGTTGATTGGGTGGGTGACGGCACGTCAACACATGAAAAGTTAAATCTTGTCAAAGCAATTCACTCCTTGGCAGATACTGCAGTTAGTGTAGTCGCCAGATGTCGTACGTGTTACGTAGGATTTAACCAATGTTTTATACTGACATACGCCGATATTTATGGTTTCTTCCTCAGTTGCAGTTTGTTTGTAATCAAATGTGTGCAAATTTGTGATACACTCTGAGGCATTTTAAAAAGTTTATTCTACTTGAGAAAGGCACAAACAATTATGAAATACACTATAAACCGGTATAAATTTTCAGTGATGAAACACAATATAGACCTACATAAATTTTCTATCACGAAACACACTATAAACCGGTATGAATTTTCTATCACGAAACACACTATAAACCGGTATGAATTTTCAACGATGAAACACAAATTAAACCAGAATGAATTTTCTATCATGAAACACACTATAAACCAGTATGAATTTTCAACGATGAAACACAAATTAAACCAGAATAAATTTTCAACGATGAAACACACTATAAACCGGTATGAATTTTCAACGATGAAACACAAATTAAACTAGAATGAATTTTCTATCATGAAACACACTATAAACCTGTATGAATTTGAAAAGATGAAACACACAAAAGCCGGATTTAATTTTCTGTGATCAAACAAGCAAAAATTCTGTATTTTCAAAGATAAAACTCTATAAACGTGTATGAATTTTCAAAGATAAAACACATTATAAACCGGTGTTAATTTTCTATGATGGAGCGCACTATAAAACCGGTATGAATATTGTATGCACACTGGTTTGGTCCTGATAATATTCAAAAAAGCCACACTTTATATATGCGAAGCAATGGTATAATTTTTTCCTGATGTCAGAGACTAACTTCATTTTAACTGGGATTTTTTTTCTCTCTCAAGAACATGCAGATGGGAAATAGTTACAGGGTTAAAAGTTGTGGCTCAGGGCATGAATTTAAATTTTAATCTGCAAGAGGTCAACTTTTCCCTGAGCAATATGTTCATTTGCGAATTCGTCTCTTGCGAAAACCAATTCCTCCATTCACCAACCTCACCTGTAAAAAGGCAACATTAAATAACAAATTATTAAACATTTACGACTTGTCACTATAATTCAGTTACAAGAAACCAAATGGTGTGTGGACTAGAAAGAATACAAAACATTACACTTTATAAAAGTGTTCGCTATTTTTTCCCCAGTCTCAATTTTCAGGTGAAACAGAATTTTTATCATTGTTTAAATTCTTCATCATCCTCTAAAACTCCAGGTAAGATATATTTTGACATCTTTCGTCTCAAATTCATACGGAACGCAAAAACATGACAACTAGTCATGGACTGTTATAATACACATAATAATATTTGCTTCAATATTATAAGGAATCATTTACATGTGTATGAAGAACATCACGAATATGCCCCCGTTTATTTCAAGTATTAAACAGCTTTAAACATTTTACAGTTTATATAATAAGAAAGTTGAGATGAACCTTGAAAAAGCAGGCCAGTCATTGCAGGGAAAGGTGATTAGGATCTAGAAACAGTTTCCTGTGTTGATGGACATTAGTTTACGCTGCAATAGATAATGAGATGCAGTTCCAGGCACTTTCTACACTTGCATAACGCTGAAAAATTCGATAGCAAAAAATATCCGTACATATATCCATAACTATCCAAAAATAAATATGTATAACTGGGGGGGGGGGGATAATCCTTATATGGTCAGTCTTTTTAAAACTCTTGCCTTGTCTTTTAAGCGCTGGCAGCTGATTTGCAACAGACTTCAACTACTGTCTCGGGCTCAATCCCAATAACGACATATGCAAGTGAAACTGTCGCTCATCCATTTTGATTGGTTCTATCCTGATTGTCTGGTCTTCTCCACCACAGTGTCCGCCCTGTTCCAATATCTAAACAGCCGATATAACTGTAACACAAGTTGTAAGAACTTGCACCAGCGATGAACGATAACTAAAATTTTGAGGGAGAATAAATGGATATGATTGGAGCACATGCAATTACTTTTGTATGGATGATAGTAAAATGGAGTAAACATGACCAAACCATGGATCAACGAGTATCATGCAGTAATGAATCGGGGATAATTACTGCATCGAAGCAACGGTTTTGCAGCAAATAATATTCCCACGTACAATAATCGATGTATGAACACAGTATTATTGCAACATTTAATGAACTAACCTTTGCGATAGATGAAAGACTTCCCGCCAATATAATATTTAGCTGAATCATCGTCCTTTAGCATCTCGGTAGCCAATTTTAACTTGTGAAATTCCACTTTTTCCATGACTTCTTCTATAAAATGGTTATCTGACCTGGTACCGAGGAATCGGGCAATTTTCAGTATTTCTTCTTTTGGATACTACAAAGATGAAAGTAACTGAGAATACACATGCGTATTTCCAGTAGTTAGGTAGACTTTGCCACCTGGTCTTACTTAGATGAAAACGTAAGAAGCGAACAAACTCTTACGGGTTGTTACAATTTTATTTAATAATAATTTTGACATCAAATTACATTAAACGAGGTTGATGCTTATGGTAATACATTGATATTGGACATCGCTATATAGGTTACAGTTGATAATAGTAAGCCAAATCAAAATTCTCCAGATACTTTCTGAAGGGATAAAAAAAAAGGATATCAATGATTTTCAAAACCACTCTCTTGTTATTGGATATGATTTTAATCTTGTAATGGACCCGGGTGAAGCTGTATAGTGTGTGTGTGTGTGTGTGTGTGTGTGTGTGTGTGTGATTTGGATTTTAAACGTAGCTTTGACAATTGTTCAGTATATCGCTACGATGTCTGCAGTGTGGCAGTTTATAGTGATGTCTAACACTGGGGCATCATGTCCCACGCAGTCACAATATCTTGACACAAGGCGATAATTACTGCATCGAAGTAAGAATGGGAAAGTGTCTGTGTCAGTTCTTGAACTGTTTATATTCCAGTCATAACACTAACCACTTAATGCTGAAGGCCTAGCGAGGCAGCTGCTATACCATTTTTATAAGTCTTTGGTATGACTCGGCCGAGGTTCGAACCCGCAACCTCCCACATCTAAGGCGGACGTTCTAGGCCACCGGAGCGGTCTCTGTATCTTGTGAAAATAGTGTTACGAAATAATATATTTCACTCACACATGCACACAACATATTTCACTCGCACATGCACACAAAATATTTCACTCACACATGCACACAAAATATTTCACCCATACATGCTCGCATACGTCATTCACACATACCCACAACATGCAAGCCCACATATATCATTCACACATGCCTAGAACATGTCACCCATACACTCCCACGTGTCACTCAGACATGCCCACAACATTTTACCCATACAACATGTCTCCATTGTCAAACAAACATGTCACTCACACATGGCCACAAAATGACACCCATACATGACCACATATTTCACTCACATGCCCACAACATGTCACCCATACAAGCCCGCATATGTCACTCACACATGCCCACAACATGTCATACATACATGCCCACATGCCATTCACACATGCCCACAATATTTATCACCCGTACGTGTCCACATATGAGACTTACAGACGCCCACAACGTGTCACCGATAAAAGCCCACAAATGTCACTCATACATGTCCACGTCACTCACACTTGCCTACAACATGTCACATACACATGCCCACATGTCACCCATACATGCCCACATATGTCACTCACACAGGCCCACAACATATGTCACCCATACATGCCCACATATTTCACTCACACATGCCTAAACCAGGTCAGTCATACATGACCACATATTTAAATCACACATGCCCACAACAGGTCACCCATACAAGACCGCGTGTCACTCACATGTTCACAACAAATATCACCCGTACGTGTTCACATATGAGACTCACACATGCCCACAACATATCTCCCGTACATGCCCACATTTGTCACTCACACATGCTCACAACATATCCCCCGTACATGCCCACATATGTCACCCATACATGCCCACATTTGCCACTCATATATGCCCAAAACATGTCACCTATTCAAGCCATGACATAATACCATTCTCACCTTTTTCAAGTTCTCATAAAAGACGGTAAGAATGGGAAAGTTTCTGTGTCTGTTCTTGAACTGTTCATATTCCAAAATGTAGTCGAACCAATAATAAAGTATATCTGGAACAAAAAAAAATAAAATAAAATAAAAAGCAACCCATTAGCGTTTGTGAGTAGCACAAATTCAATATTACTATGACAGATCAGTATAATTACACTAATAAATCCATTTGGTAAATTTTCCACTTGAATATCAGAAATTCTTGCAAAAAATAATAGCATGCAATAGAAAAAAAAAGACAAAGGTATGGTCCAAGGACAAAGGTATACTATTTCTTGTCCAGACCAAGACCCCCTCCAAAAGGTCTTCAAACGCGACTCGCAAGTTAGACCAAAGCAATAAAAGACATTCATTTGTGGACTCACAACTTAGACCCGAAAACTATGTAACATTACACAATGTCCACTTTAAGAATTCCAAATAATATCGAGTATTAAGATACATCATTCGTGTATTCAATCATGAGGCGCCACTACATTTCATGCATTTACAGTTTGAAAGTTACCATTCACAGGTCGAGAATTACTATGAATTTCTTCGCTAGAGGTCGCTCTCGTGAACAGACCGCGTTATTTTTAAACAAGGGGGCTGCTTCTTGTTGCTGGGGAATTCCACAGACGAAATCTAAATTCTCGCCATGTGAAATGGAACTTTCAATGCAAACAATTGCATACAACGTGTGAATTAGGAATTCTCAACATATGATACTGAAATTTGAACCACCGCTGTGTGATTCAAAATATACGTTGTAAAATGTCGACATAGGAAATATAACTTTAAACTACCACTATATAATTCAACATATAAAATCTAAAATCTCGATCGAGAAAATGGAACTTTCAGGACATGCAATCTGATCCAACACGTCATATTGGATTTCTTGACATACCACATCGAAATTTCAGCTGCAACTTTATCATTGGACCAGCTTTTGTCCGCTATGGCGCCTCAAAGAAAACGCCAAAACCAATTTCATATTTTGAAACAGCAGCATTGGATTTTAGGATTTAAATATTTGGGGGGGTGGGTGTCTTTTTTTTTTCTTTTTCTTTTTATTTTATTTTATTTATTTTTTTTTTATTTTTTATTTATTTTTTGTTGTTGTCTTTTTTGCTTATGGAGATGGCCAACTCTGATAGTCTGTTATAATGACGAATAACGAAACGAAACCTTACAGTTATTTTCATCCATGAAGAGCGGAAGAAAACCATGGAAACCTCCGGGGTATGATCGCCCGCCTGGCGCCATAGCTTTGATATGATGGTAAAGGGAAACGGCCACGTCCTTAGGGTTCCGCATGATATGAATGATACTGATGCGTTTCGACAATACATCGCTAGGTAACATGTCGACTGGCAGATGAGTGTTTAGAACTCTTGGGGAAGCAATGGCGTCCAGTTGTTCTGGTGTCCGGATGTCAATCATGGTGGAGAGTTTTGTTCTAGGTTCGTATTCGGCAATGCCTCGTAACAACATCTGGACGATCTCCCACAGCCAATGGGTACCTGGGAGATGGATATATATATATATATATATATATATATATATATATATATATATATATATATATATATATATATATATATATATATATATGAACTCCATGATTATGCGTTTACAAATTTCTGAAAAAGAATTTACAGTCCTACTTCTAGAGACAGTTTCATCTGAAATAAAGATACATAAAAAAATATATTGTGGCAGTCATGAAGTGTATATGATGTGACGCAGTCATAAGGTGTATATGATGTGACGCAGTCATAAAGTGTGTATGATGTGACGCAGTCATAAAGTGTGTATTATGTAACGCAGTCATAAGGTGTATATGATGTGACGCAGTCATAAAGTGTATATGATGTGACGCAGTCATAAAGTGTGTATGATGTTGTCACTCGGACATAATGTGTATATGATGTTGTAACACAGTCATGAAGTGTAAATGATGTTTTGACGCAAAGTGTATATGATGTAGTGATGCGGTCATAATGTGTATATGATGTGACGCAGTCATAAAGTGTATATGATGTTGTGACGCAGTCATGAAGTGTATATGATGTTGTGACGCAGTCATAAAGTGTGTATGGTACCAATGGCATTGCAAAGATTTAACGCGAAGGCTCTTTTAAATCAAATGACACTTCTATTTCTGATTATCTTCACAAGAAAGTACAAGCACATTATAAGGTCGACTGCAAAGTCTTTTTTTTTCATGCTTATGATAGCAAATATAGATAAACGGTATCCAAATAAGAGAGACTAATTAATTGTGAGAAATAACGTTTCAAGATTTTAAGACACTTACCCGATTTCATGAATGCACATATTAAAACGTCATCGTTCCTCATTGAGAGGTTCTGAATGTCTTTTAGATGACCGGCTATATCACAATTTGGGATCCTATAATTGATAAAACCGAGGGGAAAATGGGATTTCCCAACTGCAACTATGGGTATTTTTCTTCCATTCCCATCAACTACTTCCTTTTGCCGCGCAATCACTTCAGGCTTGTGTGTCATAGAGCTATAAAATAAAACATATCGTTAAACTGAAACTTATCAGGTGCCCACGACTTTTAAATTATTCATTACCCACTCACCACCACCACCGTCACTTTTGTCTAATTGATATATTCTTATTTTCGTAACAGGCCAACACAGCTTTTTATTTATTTATTTATTTATTTATTTATTTATTTATTTATTCTTTTTCTGCTGATATCCACGAGATCCTCGTTAATATGTACATATATGCCGTCTTAACAAGTACAGCTGGACTCGCAAAACATCATGAACATTTGTTTAAATGGACGGATTGTCTTTTCTTGATGTTTAAAAGGGCTTTAAACCCGATATTAGCTCTGTCATGCCGAGGAAAATGGTAGCTATGTGCCATTCCCAAGAAAATTAGGCAACCAAACTCGACTGGCATTAGGGGGTATAAAACTTGGGACCCATGGATTAAGAGTCCGACTCAGCCAACTGAGCTACGGCGGCTCCCAATGTAGACAGACAGGATCACAGTGGAGAAAAATCGTGAGAATAATTTGGAGTTTGATTGATCAAGAAAGTACCCAACAAATAGTACATTTTCATAGTCAGTTTGCGCTATTTAAATTTCTATGAAACCAAAATGCAGCGTAATAAGTTGTGTATAAAATTTAACTTTGAAGTCCTTAAAAAGTTCAGAATATAAATATAGCTATTGTACCCTCCACAGAAAATTAATTCAGGTACATAGAAACCTTATTATAAGAATAAAACAAATGGATTTGGATTATGGAAAATACACTGTATATAATAATTTTCGCCTTGTTAAATTTTCATTAATTTCCTTTTCTTTCTTGTAAATCGTTTTATTTTCGCGATTTTTTTTTCAGCTGTAATACACGTATTAAATCCCCAAGAGGTGCAACCGTTACCATTTCGCAGAAAATACGAAAATTAAACCGGCGGCATTTTTTTTCATATATGGTAGCCTATATGTCTTAGTTATCAAGTCAGTGTAGCCATTAGAAACCGTCTGAGTTATCAAGTCAGTGTAGTCATTAGAAACCGTTTGAGTTATATAGTCAGTGTAGTCATTAGAAACCGTCTGAGTTATCTAGTCAGTGTAGTCATTAGAAACCGTCTGAGTTATCTAGTCAGTGTAGTCATTAGAAACCGTCTGAGAAACTAGGAACTAATGTTTTCATCAAAAAGGGGCGATTTTTATAAAAATATTTTAGCACATTATGTTCTTTTTGTAGCTAACTGTTATTTCAGGACACACAAACCGCACCAATTAATGGTAACAGAAGAAATGTTAAAGGTCACTGGCCACATATATTGTACAAATGTGTGATATTATTATAGTCATAACAAAACGCATTTGTTATGTATGCACACCATAAAAATGTTTAATTAGACTTAAAAATCAGCTTTTTAAATGAAAAAATATTCGGCATTCTCTGTAAACAATCGGTAGTTTCCGCGTGCCAAAAACGGATAAAACGTACATTTATCCCATCTATTCAACCTAGCCATTCAAATGTTTAATTTCCCCACGTAAATGTCTATGTGATATATCTTACGATCGTGCTTTTGTACAGCAAATATGGTGAACTGTGATGCATATGGATGTAACCAAAAGAGTGATGATGGGACAAAAGGGTTCTTTCTTTTTCTGAAAGACCCTGTTTACCAGAAAAAAAAGTGGATTGAAGCTGTGGGATCGAATAGGGTGAGGGATGGAAAAGTTGTACCACTTATGCCAACAGCAACATCCAGCTTGTGCATACGGCATTTTGAGGACAGTTGCTTTTTACACCCTCCTTCGGTGATGAAATTCATTGGTGAACAAATGAAATTGAATCTGATAAATACAGAAGTGCCTACAATTTTCCCAGAGACTGTCAAATATAAGAAAAAAATCCCTTCCGTCACTCGAGAAGTTTAGACTTCCTAAATCCCGTAGAAAGCTCTATGGTGCATATGAGAAGAGGGATAGAAAGAGCGTAAGTAAAATATATCAAATAAAGATTACAGTACAGTAATGTTACTACAGATGTAAAATATTAATGTTTAAAATAATCATAATACTTCTTGAACGTGCAGAGTGTAGACTTTGATCAAACTCTTTTTTTTAGCATTATTATAACCAATATGAACTCAAAGGGATTTAAAAAAAAAAAAAAAGAAATACGACGTATTACTCTGGGACGTTTATCGTTTATAGGTGTACAAGTCTGTAGAATCAGTCACACACACACACACACCTTATTTACCGTATATATCGGAACACGATAAAATAATATTTTTTTCCTGTCCCAGAACTTATGGTGAAACTTTTTTTCATCAAGGTATATGTCCCAAGGCTCAAGAAACGAAATAATTTTGTGTTGAATTTGTGCCCCCCCCCCCCACTGCACAGTACAACAAAATAGATAAACAAAACTTATTTGAAAATAAAATGACAGAAACTAACCTTGCATTGTTATCATTTATTCCTTCTTTTTTCATCATGAGAAATTTATTAAAGAAAAAAATATACCCACGAACTCCGTATATGTAGCGGATGCCGGCTGGCGTATGTATCATTACTGTATTGTGTATCGCTTATATCAGAAAACAAAATCGCAAAAGAGACGGGAATATCACCCAATTGCTTGAAGGCACCTACCATTCACGCATAAAACGTTATAAGGTGTAAAATGACCAGGATTGTATTGTATTCAGGTTACCTATACGACGGTATCTCGCAAATAAAAAAAATCATTACTTGAAAATACATTCACTTTGAGTGCAAATGATAATATTTTCGCTAGCATGGGTTACAAAAATATTA
>JAECUM010020838.1:0-45590 GCA_016617855.1 Megalonaias nervosa | reverse complement strand
AAAAAAAAAAAAGAAACAGTTTCATTTCCAATAACAGGAATCGATGAGTGGATTGTCAAAATTGAAAATACAAGATATGAACCTAAGTTCGACCTATTGAAAGGACTTTGGTTAATTCCACTCCAAGAAAGAGCAAACGAAATTACGGCATTTCAACTCCAGATGGACTTCGTCATCATAAATTGATGCCATTTGATATGAAAATTCTCCCTTCACATTCCACCCTTTTTTGACATGTTATTGTCTGGAATAGATAGTTGTGGTGCGTGCATCGATGACGTCATTATATACGACATTTGGAAAAATGACATGGAATCCATGCGGACATACTTTGGTCGACTGAGTGAAGCAAATTTTACATTAATTTAAGTAAAAGTGGGTATTGCCGTGCTTGTGGTACTTATTGTTGGCCATGGTCAAGTCAAAGTTATTTACGTTAAGGTTAAGACTACCTGTAAATCTAAAGTGCTTTGCAGTAGAAAGCAACTGATGCGATATTTGGGTACGACTGGATATTTTCGAAAATTTTGCTCAAATATTTCTACAGTTCTTGAGCCCTGACCAATCTGATGAGTAAGAAAACTAACTTTCATTAGTCCGAAACAATCAGAATGTTTCAGAAAAAAATTAAAGGCTACACTTAAGAGTGCACCAATTCTTTTAGCTCCAGATTCCAACCAATCATTTTAAAATGTCTCTTGATACAAGTGATGTAGGGGTTTTTGGAGTATTAACTCAAGAAGAAAACCATGACGTGGACCATTCAGCGTGCTGTTTCACTAAACATTCAACCACTAGAGAAATTATTCCACTATCCAGGAGTGCTTAGGTTTAATTTTGGCTTTACAAGAAATTGAGGTGTATATTGATTTAGCCCTTTTTCCGATTGCTGCATTCAGTGATTACAACCCCCTTTAGTTAACAAATTGAGAAACAAAAATGAGAGGTTACCGAGATGAAGTTTGATCTTGCAAGAATACCGAAATAGGCAGATCAAAGAATTAATAATCTGATTACAGATGAACTTTCTTGTGCATAAAAGTACGATCTTCCTTTAATGCTATTTTTACTCAATAACAAAAATTCAGGCATCATTTAATCCTACCCCTATTTATACATTTCAGTGTATTTATTAAATAGACTAAATAATATTGCTAACAGTGGAGGGATGTGCTTTCTTCTTTCCTATATGGTATATGTGCAGTTTCTTAATTCTTTTCCTGGTTGTAGGAGCACTTTTAAGATATTATCTGCAATAACATGCTACCAAAATTGGAGGTAAGTGCCTATCGTTATGTACATTTAATTTAATTGTTTGTTAGTTTTAATTTTTTTATTCCATTACATGTTATTGTAATGCAACATTGTTTACTGGACTTGACCTTGTGCAAGATTGAGTTCAGTTCTGTTTTACCTGATCGACTTTTCTAACAAAATTTGTATGTCATTCATGTAAACAACTGATAATAGCTTTATTGACTTCTATGGGTATGAGCTTATTAACCGAATTATTATTCAAGTAAAAAAGAAGTCCTAAATATGTTGAATTGGGTCATTTTGGGAGGATTCCAAAGTGAATTTTATAGGGTATTTTGTTTAAAATAAACAAGGCTGATTAAATCATTCAAGAAAGTTATTTTTTATTAGGTAATTGTTGCTTTTAGAAAATGCTAATTGTGACCTTGAAGTCAAACGGAGAACTATATTATTTTGTGATTGTGAAGATTTTACAAGTTGTGCTTTAACATCTAGTACTTTAAGTTGTATTATGTTGTGTCCAGTTTGGGCTGAATTTTATTTTCTTCAAGTTATTGAATTCAAGTGATTATTTTCTCTGGAAATACAAAAGTGCTCTGACAAAATTCTTCGATGCAGACATTCATTGGAATTTATATTGAATTCAGACCTGGAATAATATTTATGTGATTCAATATGGGACTGTTGACACACCCGTATGACGCAGGCCATAACAGACACGTTATCGCCTTCAATTTTGAATCTCTTTGGGACTTGAACTGAGTTTCATTTAGGAGATTTTATTACTAGGACTTGTGATTTTAATTCTTGGATTATTTTTGGATTTAATTGCAAACCCGTAAGTTCTTTTCCCTCATGTTTTACTTTTTATTCTAGGGAAATAAATTATTTGTTAAATTTTACAAAGCTTGTTGTCTTCAGTCTTTTCTGTTACTTATGTTAAGAGCATAGACACGTAACAGATAATTAGGCGCTGGTCCTTGGGCTACGAAGTTTGCTAAAATATTTCAGGAAACATTGCTTTGAAATTTAAATTCCCTTAGTTTTGGAATTGTTTAAATCCTAATCATTATTTCACATTTTAGAAACCTTGAGTGAAATCGGTAAGTTGTTTACAATGTCATCAAAAGTGGAGATGTTTATTTCAAATCCTACCCAGGAGCATTTAGACTGTTTAAAAAAAAAAAAAAAAAAAAAGAAAAGATGAATGGCTTCAGTTTGTCAGAAAATATGATCTGTCTGAGGCAAAAGCTTCTTTAACGAAGCAAGAAATAAAAGATACTTTGGTCCCATATTTGGTGGAAAATAATGTTTTGCATAAAATATCTTTGGTTTTGATTTTATAAGTCTGTATCAGACTCTAACATAAAAGTAAAGGAATTAAAATTAAGTACAACATGGAATTAGAGGTAAGAAAACTTGAACTTCAGAAAGTAAGAAGCATATGAAATTAGATAAAGAGGAAAGAGAGAGAGGAAAATATAGTTGCAGTTGGAGAAAGAGGAGAGAGAAACAAATGCAGTTACAGAAAAAAGAGAAACAAGTGCAGTTGCAATTGGAGAAAGAGGAGAGAGAGAGACAGATGCAAATGCAAATGCAAAGAGACAAGGAAGAAAGAGAATATCACTTTAGATTAAGAGAATTAGAGTTGGCAAATGAAAAGCACATCTCCACTTTAGATACAAATTCAAGTTTTGATGTCACTAAGAATATTAGGTTAATGCCCCATTTTTGGAGAAAAGAAGTAGACAAATATTTTCCTGACTTTGAAAAAAATTGCTGAAAATTCGAAATGGCCAAGGGAGCACTGGACTCTATTTTTACAGAGTGCTCTTTTTGGCACAGCCCAAGACATCTACGCATCCCTGTCAGTACAGCATAGTGCCGACATTGATCTGGTTAAGAAATGTATCTTAAAGAGTTATGAGTTAGTCCCCAAGGCTCATCGGCAAAACTTTAGAAACTATGAAAACGAAACAGGACAAACTTATGTCGAAATTGCAAGAGAAAAAAAGAAGTTATTTAATAGGAGGTGCTTAGCCAAGAAAGTTGATCAAGATTACGAAAATCTCAGACAACTCGTATTACTTGAAGAGTTCAAGAATAGCGTCCATAGTGATATTAAAAGACTTATCTTGATGAGCATAAGGTCGAAACCTTGGATAATGCTGCTTGTACTGCTGATGAGTATTCCTTAGCTCATAAAGTTTCTTTTGTAAGTAAATCTTCCACAGTCTTCTGCTAAAATGTATTTCAATCTAATACGAGTCCTTCTAAATTTCAATCTGGCACAATTTTAGAAATCAAGTTTCTGATAAACTTGATCAGAAATCCTTATCTCTTCCTACGTGTACCTATTGCAAGAGGAACGGACGCCTTATTTCTGATTCCTACAAATTGAAAACTGAGCATCAGAATCAAGACAGACCAATTACAAATGCTCTTATTTCTAAGAGGTGAAAGTCACGGTCATTTATTGAAAGCAATACATTTGTTGGGTCTAATAAACCCCAGTCTGATTTCATTATGGACAATTATGAATCATTCATGTCGAAGGGTTCTATATCACTCATGGGTGATTCAGCCAATCCCATCTCTATTAAAATTTTAAGGGACACGGGAGCTTCTCAGAGTATTTTATTATCAGGTACTTTGCCTTTTCTGAGAAGTCTTCCTCAATTGAGTATGTTCTTATTCAGGGAATAGAGTGCGGCTTTGTTAATGTTCCTCTCCATTGTGTAAATTTGTCATCAGACTTAGTCTCAGGACCCATATCAGTCGGAGCAGTGTCTTCTTTACCCGTTGAGGGCATTCGTCAATGACCTTGCTGAAGATAAGGTTGTGGTTAATCCAATAGTAACTGACAAGCCTTGTTTGCATCAGAAGGTCGATCCTACTGAAAAAGAATTCCCAGCATGTGCAGTTATTAGAGCTATGGGAAAGAGCGTTCTTGAGAATGATGTTGATCAGGAAAGTATTCCTTTGGATCACACATGTATTGGTCAGGCTTTTGATGAGGTCACTTTCACTTCTTGCTTGGATCAGTCAATGTGTATTGATCACAGTGATCCTTTTTTAACTACTAATTCTCTTTATTCCAATCAAGGTGACAAACGACAATCACTAGTCGCTGAACAGGAAAACGATCCTGAGATCTCCTGTTTGTTTCAGATGGCCATTAGTAAAACCGAAGCCACAGAAGTACCTGTTTGTTATTTCATAAACAATGTGATTCTTATGAGAATATGGAGACCTCCCGAGGTACATGCTAGTGACGAGTGGTCAGTGAACTATCAAATTGTACTTCCCAAATCGTACAGACAGGAAATTCTTAGTCTGGCCCATGAAACTCCTTTGGCTGGTCATCTAGGGATTTATAAGACTTATCACAAAATCTTGAATCACTTCTATTGGCCAAAAATTAAAAGTGATGTTTGTAAATACTGCTGATCTTGTCCTACTTGTCAAATGGTAGCAAAACCCAAACAGAAGATACCTAAGGCTCATCTGCAACCTATTCCTGCATTTAACGAACCATTTAGCAGAATGATGGTAGATTGTGTTGGTCCCTTACCTAAGACCAATTTAGGTAACTAATACTTGTTAACCATAATGTTTGCATCAACAAGATTCCCAGAGGCAATTTTTTAAGGACTATTAAAACTAAAACATTAATACAATCTTTGATAAAGCTTTTTCCTCATTTTGGCCCTCCCAGATCTGTCCAATCTGATCAAGGGTCAAATTGTTTGTCTGGAATTTTTCAGCAAGCTGTGTACGAAAGCAATAGTACAATCTTTGATAAAGTTCTTTACCCATGTTGGCCTTACCAAATCTGTCCAGTCTGATCAAGGATCAAATTTTTTTGTCTGAAGTTTTCCAGCAAGTTGTGTACGAATTAGGCATCCAAGAATTGAAATCTTCTGCCTATCACCCTGAGAACCAAGGGGCTTTGAAAAGATTTCATCAAACTTTGAAAAATATGATTCGGGCATATTGTTTTGATACGGGTAAAGATTGGGATGAAGGCATTCATACACTATTGTTTGCTGTTAGGGAATCAGCTCAAGAATCTTTAGGATTCAGTCCCTTTGGACTAGTTTTTGGACATACTGTACGTGGACCATTGAAGATGTTAAAAGGGAAACTAATGTTCTAATGAACATACTGAAATCAATCTTCTCGATTATGTTTCCAATTTCAAGTATAAGTTGTCAAAGGCTTGTTAGGCTGCAAGAACCAATCTGCACTCCACTCAGTCAAAATTGAAGTTAAGGTATGATAAAAATGCAAAGGAAGGAGTTTTCAGCCTGCTGATAGAGTTTTGGCACTCTTGTCCGTGCCACAAAATCCTCTTCATGCCAAGTATTATGGTCCTTTCACAGTTGACAAGAAAGTAAATGATTTAAATTATATCATAAATACTCCTGGGAAGCGAAAACAAACAACGTTCCAACATAAATATGTCAAAGGAGTATGTTCAGAGAGAGATAGGTTAATCAAGCAGTTGATTTAACTGTACCTGTCCCACTCACTGAGGATTTAAGCAAAGGAATGCAATCGGACTCTATTGATTTTGGAGTAATAAATCTTCGGAATTCAGAAATTATGAATAATCTATACAAGAAACTTTCACATTTGCAACAAAACAAGAATGAACTTAAACAGTTATTACTTGAATGAGTTCCTATTTCCAGACGTTCCTAAAAGAACAAACAAAATCGATCATGACGTTTAAATTGTAAATTCCACATCTGTGAAACAACACGCATACAGGAAGAGCCGTCTCAACCAGGAATACCTGACAAAATAAATTCAGTATTTGCTGGAGAATGATTTCATAGAATCGAGTATACTTGTTCCGAAACCAGATAATACTTTCCGAATGTGCACTGATTATAGAAAGTTGAAAAGTGTGACTAAAACAGATTCATTTCCCTTACCAAGAATCGATGACTGCGTTGATAAAATTGGAAATGCAAAGTATGTCACCAAATTTGACCTTCTGAAAGGATTTTGGCAAATTCCACTGACGGAAAGGGCACAGGAAATTTAGGCATTCCTGACTCCAGATGGACTTTATCAATATAAATTGATGCCGTTTGGGATGAAAGGTTCGCCTGGTACTTTTCAGCATTTAATGAATATCATTATATCTGGTCTAGATAACTGCGATGCTTACATCGATAATGTCATCATCTACAACGACACCTGGACAGAACATTTAGCGACAATTCGGAAATTCTTTGACAGACTCACTGATGCAAGTTTGACAATTAATTTATCCAAAAGTGAGTTTTGCCTAGCTTGTGTAACATATCTAGGACATATCGTGGGACATGGACAAAATAAACCTATAGATGCTAAGGTCAAGGTTATCTCCGAATTCCCTGTGCCTATCAGTAAAAAGCAACTGATGCGATTTTTGGGTATGACTGGATACTATCGGAAATTTTTTACCAATTATTCCATAATTGCTGAACCCCTGACAAATTTATTGAGCAAGAAAGCCAAGTTTCATTTGTCTGAAAAATGTCAGGAGGCTTTTGATAAGTTAAAGACCAGTTCTTACAGCTCCAAATTTTAGCCAATAATTTAAACTGTCTGTTGATACAAATGATGTTGGGTTTGGAGCAGTATTGATTCAAGAAGATAAAAATGGTATTGATCATCCAGTGTGCTATTTTTCTAAGAAAGTTAAATAAACACCAGAGAAAGTATTCTACAATCGAAAAGAAATGTTTGGCTTTGATATTGGCATTACAACACTTTGAAGTTTACATTAGTTCAGCTCCTTCTCTGATTATTGTGTTTTGTGATCAAAACCCCCTTACTTGCATCAGCAAAATGAAAAACAAAAATCAGGCATTATTAAGGTAGAGTTTGCTTTTACAGGAATACAATATTGATATCAGGCACATCAAGGGAAAAGACAATTTAATAGCAGATGCACTTTCACGTGTATAGATATATATTGTTTCATGTATACTTTGTGTCATTCATAAGATTTTATTTTATTTTGTTTTACTACATGCATATTTGATTTATAGTAAAAAGAAAGTTTTATTGCAAGAAGCGCAAAGTGAATTTTATAGGGTATTATGTTTTAAATAAACAAGGCTCATTAAATCTTTCAAGAAAGTTATTTTTTATTAGGTAATTGTTGTTTTTAAAAAATGAAAATGCTAATTGTGACCTTGAGGTCAAGTGGAGAACTATATTATCTTGTGATTGTGAAGATTTTACGAGTTGTGCTTTAACATCAGGCATTTTAAGTTGTATTATGTTGTGTCCAGTTTGGGCTGAATTTTATTTTCTTCAAGTTATTGAATTAAGTGATTATTTTTTCTGGAAATACAAAAGTGCTCTGACAAAATTCTTCAATACAGACATTCATTGGAATTTATACTGAATTCAAACCTGGAATAATATTTCTGTGATTCAACAAGGGACTGTTGACACATCAGTACAATGCAAGCCATAACAGGCACATCATCGCCTTTAATTTTGGATCTCTTTGGGACTTGAACTGAGTTTCATTTAGGACATTTTATTACTAGGATATGTTTTTTAATTCTTGGATTACTTTTGGATTTAATTCGCATCCTGTAAGTTCTTTTTTTCTCATGTTTCACTTTGTATTCTAGGGAAATAAATTATTGTAAAATTTTACCAAGCTTGTTGTCCTCATTCTTTTCTGTTACTTATTTTAAGAGCATATACTTTATTGGAAGGATATTGACACCTGTACCCCATGATGATGAATTCATGTAATGGAATAAAATAAAAAATATTTAAAACAAACAAATAATTAAATTAAATATACAGTACAGCATAGACTTGTAACACCTATCTCTAGGACTTAATTGGGAGGGTATTGACACCTTTACCCTATGATGATGAATTCAATGCTCTAGCAACGGAGCTGCAATGACTTCCTTTGCACCTTACAGTTATGCATATATCATTTCAAAGCTTAATGATGTTTGATGGTTATTCTAATGTTAGAATTGAGACTCAATTTATTTTCTTCTTCTGGGAACCATCATTTCAAAGCTGATGATAGACGGATATCCTGACTTTATAAGTGGGATTCTATTTTATTTTCTTCTTCTGGGAACCCTACTTTATCCAGACTTTGGAGTCCTTGACTCCACCATTTGAATTCCCGGCAAGTACCCTACGATTAGGGAGATATAGTGGCTCTATCTTTATCATATGTCCACAATTTTCAAAATGATTTCTCATTAAATACAAATGAAGTTATCATGATATGTATCAATGACACCCTTCTCTCTCTCTCTCTTTCTCTCTCTCAGCTGTATAATTTACATCATATGATTGTAATTTGGAGACTGGAATTGACTTGTTTTAGCCTCCTTGAGAGACTGGCTGTTATGACTATGGCTGTTGTCATTGTTGTTGCTTTGGATTTAATGCCAATTCTCAGCACAATATAGGCTATTCATGGAAGCCAGTATAACTGGTGGAGAAGGAACCTTTTAAGACCCTGGTAAGAACCACAAACCCTTGGGAAACCACTTGTAGGTTTCTCAAATACACACACTGGTCTTAAACTGTGTAACAGAAAAAATGTAACACAAACAAGTTTTGTATAATTAAACAAATAATTTATTTCTCTTGAACACAAAAGTGAAAACTTAAAAGGAATGTACAGTATTTTGAACTAAATCCCAAATATTCCATCAAAAGTAAAAAAGTATAGAGTGATAAAAATGAATTCAAGTCTTGAATGTGCTGATGTGTCAATAGTCTTGATGTATCACATTGATATAATTCTGAACGTCTTTGAATGAATCCACAATAATTTCAAAATAGTGATTTAATCCAAAATGTTAATGTGCACTTTGTGATTCAAATTAATAATATTTAAATAAATCATTCCTCTTTAATTATATCTTAATTCAACCATGATTTTAGATACTTTAGGTAGAAATTAACAGTTTCTCTTTAACTCATCCACAGATATAAAAAAAATTAAAGATGATCAGAATGTGGGTCAAAAGCTCATTTCCAGAACATTCTAAGTTGTAAACAAGGTCAGGTCTTAGCAAACTACATGACAAATATCAAGTGGGACTCTATTTTATTTTCTTCTTCTGGGAACCCTACTTTATCCAGACTTTGGAGTCCTTGACCTATACCCATTCTCAAGGGAAAAACTTCATCCTGAAAAGAAATCAGGGTAAACATAATGTTTACAAATGATTATTATCTTAGACTACAACCTACAGTTATGGGCAATAAATAGTTATGTAATAATGGTTTAAACATCATCTTATAATTAACAATCATGGATGAAAAAAGCTATGTAATGTTATGTATAAATGACCATTACAATTCACAATCATGGACAAAAGTTCAACACACAATATATAGGTTTAAATAGATAAATATATCAGCATATTAAATGCCAATTCATTTATAACTTTTTTTACTCTAACACCCATTTACAAAATATCCTAAAGTTTGCATAATCATTAATGATTAACTAATTAGTAAGTAACATGTTTTATTCAAATCTTTCTTGTACAATAATAACCTGTGTTACAAAGCCAAACATGACAAAAAACAAAAAAAAATACAAACATTAGTCCGGAATGAACATAGTTTGCTATTTATTGTTCAACAGCAACAAGTGTTACTAAGCCAAACAAGATCAATGGTACAGCTGACTTTTTGTTGTGGGCAGACTTTGTAATGAGCAGAGTATGTTATGGGGAAATTTCTTAATTAAATTTGTATGGGTCAAATCTGTACTGGCCCAACTTTGTTATTGGCCAGTTCCATTATAGGCCGAGATCTCCAGTTACCCTTTAAAAGAGAATTGCCCTTGGACAATGTTTGATAAATTATTTGAACACTGGAGTAAGTAGACAATGATTGACATCAGCACATGAAGTTCATTTTAGTTAGCTTCTTTTGATATTTACTGCACAGCAATTTCAACATTGTTTCTAAATACCAGTAAAATAACTATGTCCATTCCTGTACACAAAATTTCATCCTCAGCTTGTGACTTTTCAAAGTCCATTGCCCTTGACCTGTCTACAAAAAAAACAACAAAAAAAAAACATTTTTCTCATGCTATTTGAGCCATGATATTTTTTTAACCCACTTCCCAACATCAAGAAAATTTATCAGTCACACTTCCTGGGATATATGCCAAAATATATATGAAAACAATATACAGAATTTAATAGTCACAATTAATATTTAAAGAAAATCTCCTGAACTAAAACTGAAATGTGTATGCCTTGACTGATGATTCACCAATATCTGTAGCATGCATCACCATGTGTTTTTTCAGTGCACAATTATGCCTAAACATTTTATCGCAAACTTCACATTTAAATGGTTTTTCTCCAGAATGTATTCTCATGTGCATCTTTAAACTACTATTCTGTGTGAACATTTTCTCACAAAGTTCACATCTGAATGGTTTTTCTCCAGTATGCATTCTCGTGTGCCGCTTTAAATTACCATGCTGTGTAAACATTTTACCACAAATTTCACATTTGAATGTTTCTTCTCCCGTATGTATTCTCATATGCATTTTCAAATGGCCACATTGGCTGAACATTTTATGACAGATTTTACATTCATAAGGTTTATCTGCAGTATGTATTCTCCTGTGGCTCTTCAAATCACCTTTCCGTTTATACACTTTACCACAAACTTCACATTTGAATGGCTTATCTACAGTATGTATCATCATATGTAACTTTAAACTACCATTTTCTGAAAACAATTTACCACAGGCTTCACATTTGAATAGGTTTTCTCCAGTATGTATTTTCATGTGCTTCTTCAATGAGCCACTGAATATAAACATTTTATCACAAACTTCACACTGGAATGATTTATCTCTGGTATGTATCTTCATGTGTCTCTTCAATGTACCATTATTCCTGAACATTTTATCACAAACTTCACATTTGAAAGATTTATTGCCAGTATGTATCGTCATGTGTATCTTCAAAGCACCATTATTCCTGAACATTTTATCACAAACTTCACATTTGAATAGTTTTTCTCCAGTATGTATCCTGATGTGCGTCTTCAAAGTACCATTATACCTGAACATTTTATCACAAACGTCACATTTGAATAGATTTTCTCCAGTGTGTATTTTCATGTGCTTATTCAATGAGTCAATGACGATAAACGTTTTATCACAAACTTCACATTTGAATGGTTTGTCTCCACTTTGTATCATATCTTGCATTCCCTGCCTGGACATCATCCCGTGCCACTTCAAATCATTGTTCTGCTTGAACATTTTACCACCAACTTCACATTACATTGGTTCATTTCACTTACGTATTCTATTGTGCCTCTTCAAATTTATTATTCTGCGAGTAAATATTTCATCACAGTCTTATTTACATTTCAATGTCTTATCTCCAGTAGTCTGGAACGCTGTATTATCGCGGTACCTAATGTTCTTATCGATACATATTAAAACTGTTTTGCTATTGCTGCTTACTTACAATTTAAAAAGTTTCAATTACTTTCCCTCTTTCTATTCCTATAAAAAAATAATCTTTGTCAATCGAAGCGCGTAAATGTAAATAAAACAGCATAGCTGACCCAGATTAGCGTACCATGGGGGAACAACTCTATAAAATCGCCGTATTTGCCTAACATTCGCATGGGGACAGGGGACAGTTTTTATGTACAAACAAAATTCCGCAATCAGCGACCTAGTATAAAAAAATTATTTAAAAAAGTAAATACACAAGTGAGGTCAAAAAGCTACATATTTTTGGATACCTATATTAAAACAAAGCATAAGAATATTATCCACTTGACCAGAGAAGTCAAAGGCAGTTCATAGCAGAAGTTTATGCACACAGTGCAAACACAATCCCTTTTCCTAAATGACAATTCTGCAAAACTGTGTGTACTAAACAGGCTGATGCAATTGAAAATAGTTGTCATCCAAGCCGTTTTGGAGATATTCTACTTGCCCCAAACCCATGTGTTTACTGCTATGGGATGCTAGCTCCTCTTCCTAGCCGACTATTGGTATTTCACTATCAACATACTGCAAAGTTACTATGAAATGTGCACGTCTGACATCAATTTCAAAAACAACACAAGCCCGAAACACCTAGTTCACAAATAAATCCATATCTTTAATAGCTGAAAAAGTCACACCATAGCCTTCAGTTAAGAAATTTGCCAGGGGCCAATTTACGAAACTGTACCCTGGCACCTATGATAGCATGAAGGTATTATAATAAGCATAAATTGCAACTTACGTATGGGAAGGAGTGTCCACGCATCTACTGGTAGAATATTTCCACAATAAACAAAAGGATCCAATGAAAAAATCGAACACACAAATGTAATTAAAGTGGAAATCCATGAATAACAACATTCCAAATTTAAAAAAAAAAAAAATATTATTTAACTTTATATAAATTTTAAATGCAATGTGGGCAAACATTTTAAATTTATAAACTAATAATATTATTAATGTTATTACTATTATGTAAAGTGAAGTTGTTGGCAGCTGAAACATGCACAGTAGAGAGAATGGTGGCATACGTCTAAGTTACTTTGATGTAATGTGGCTGACATTTCTTTGGTTATTGTACTTGTGGAAATTGTATATGGGCTAAGCACACTGATAACTAAAATGACTGTTCCCTTTTGCTCAAAACAAATCACACTGAATTAGTCTAAATGTGGCAAGGGACAGTTTCGTAACTTGTCCACCGGCAAATTTCTTAACTTAAGCCTATGGTGTGACATTTTGAGTTATTTTTGTGTAATAAATAATGATATGGATGTACTTGCAAATTTGGTCTTTCCGGCTTGTGTTCTTGAAACTGATGAGAGGCATGTACACTTCAGGAAGTCACTGCACAGTATGCAGTTAGCGAAACACCAATAGTCGGCTCGAAGCAGAGTTAGCCACTTATAGCAGTATACACGTTGGTTCAAGGCAAGTAGAATTTCTCAAAAACTGCATAGATGACAGCTAATTTGAATTGCATCAAGCTACTAAGTATACAATATTTATCAAAATTATCACCCAGGTGAAGGGCATGTGTTTGCACTGTAAGCATCACATGTTCTCAACAATGGCCTTCGGACATGAAGAAAGCATGAATACATTTGGGGGTGGGTGCATCAACCTTTTATTCTTTGAATTTCCATTGACTTGTCAGGTCAAGTGAATCATATTCTTATGTTTCGCTTTATTATATGGACCTTTTTGACCTCACTAATGTATTTTATTGTTTATGAATTTTTATATTAGGCAGGTCTATGCAACATTAAATTTGTACATAAAAGCTGCCTGTTGCACCGTAAGGTACATTATCTTAAGTAGCTATTAAAATAGGGAAAATGCATTTTGCCAAGCTAGACAATACCAGATTCTGAAAGTGAAATGAATGAATCGCGAATATAATAAATGTGAAGGAAAAATGTTATCGTTTTTTTTTTTTTTTTTTTTTTTTTTTTTGCAATGTAGCTCTGAAATCCAGGAAGTGAATAATGACCGAGTGGAGCTAGCAGTTTTTTCAAAGATCCACATCTGAGTAAGGCCAAGCTGTATACTCTGTAACCCATATGACACCCATCAATCATACGCCAACATAAAGGAAATTAAAGGTTGTTTGAATTATATCCAAGAAATACAATGTATTCTTTATATAGCCAGTTTAACCAGTAATGAATAATAATAATGAATACCCCAAATATAAAACCGACGCTTGGGAATGCGAAGTTGTAATGTGCTGCCTCCGTTGATCTTTTTACTGCCGGTCTTCTTTAGGACACATTTCTCCAGTTGTGACTATTTGCATTACCCTCCCAAATCAGCAAAAGCAATTCGCGTTTGCCTGGGCGCGAGGACTCCGCCTGTAGCTACATGGAGATGAAACCCGCTTATCGCATTCGGGGTTTAGAGTGGGAATAATGTCACCATCTCCGACTGTATTTGCTGATAATAATACTGTTCAGTACTCTGCTAGTAGATGACTGCATCGAATGATGATGATACAACTTACTAACTCACTTAATTTGAATTAGAGTCATATACGCCAAAATGGCATGCACTACTTGTTTATGTCCACAAGGTGGCCTACTTATTTTTTCGTATGATTGTGTCGCTGGGATCAGAACCACACGCCAGCACGCATTTAGGCATGCAACGTGTGGTACTTAATTGGTCCAGTTTTTGGGACAATTAAGCCCCATGTGACATCATTTTTACGATGAGTGGAAATTGACTCACACATACATGCTCACATAATAAAGTTTGTACAGCACATAAGACGCCCACGACACATAAGGCGCCACCCCAGTTCCGTGCGTACATGGTTTTCGGAACATTGGGTTATTAGACGAGTAGGAATGGGCCTACACACTCATCTTTAAACGTCCGAAGAGAAAAGGAGAAAAAGTATCGGATGGGTGACACAACATCTACGAGAGCACATGCTGAAATGCCATCGGTGTGCACAATCAGGAGCAATTAAGGGAAAAACCAATGTCCTGAACTCAAATGTAAGTAAACATGTTGTTTATAAATGATCAATATCCTAAAGTATAATCTACAATCCTGGACAAAATGAGGCTACGTAATGTGCTGTTTACACATCACCTTTACATTTAACAATCATGAACAAAAGTTAAAGACAAAATATATAGTTATACATAGCTATATTGTATGTTTCTTGCTTCACACAGACATCTCCATTTTCAGCTCTCTCTCTCTACTCTTCGTCCTCTCCAAAAAGGAACGGTCATTTCATCCTAAAATTCAAGTCTAACTTGACCCTCTTGATTTAGATTGGACACTCCCTTCACATGTTACAAGTGTCATCTAATTTACTTGAAAGAGACCTTGACCCCACTTACTAAATACTTCATTTTCATTTGGAAGCTCATGAAAGACACTGGCAAATTATTAATACTAAGCTCCCATCAGAGCCGCATCTGTAGATCCCTACACATTATGAATATTGTCTGCTTATCCTATCGGAAATGAGACACTTTGTGTAAACAAAGCGAAGCATGTAAACTGTGAATGGGGAAACAGTCCTACTTCTGTTCTATTATTTACTTGATTACGTTAGATTAGCACTCACTTGAACAGGATGAGTAATCATAATCTGTCTCTTGCTCATGTTGACTATGTAATGGATTGTTAGTTAAATAAATTCCAAAATATATATATGATGCAGAGGTGAAGCTAAACTTGAATTTCAGGATGAAGTGACTTGTCCTTTTGGGCAGAACAGGGAAAAGTGAGAACCGAAGAGGTTGAAGTAGGAACAAAGAAAGATATATATATATATATATATATATATATATATATATATATATATATATATATATATATATATATATATATATATAGATAGATAGATAGATAGATAGATAGATAGATAGATAGATATACCACATGCATTCAAAATAACATGGCATTTAAAGCGTTGGTATAAAGCAATTTGATACACCAATACTATTGGTATATCAAATTGTGATCCGACCATGGCACAGTAATATGCATATATGAACATTCTAGCGACTGTCTGCAGTTGATTCTAGATCAATGATGAATTTCCACACATTAATCATTAGTGACGTATGAAAATAACGATGAAAAGTATCAATAATCCTCGTTTTCTAAATGAATTTAATATGGTACACATTTTCATCACAATCCTTTCTGCTTTTTGTTCCCCCGTCCCATCTGATGCATAACGGACAACCCACGCCGAAATGTGGAGTGAGAGAGAAAAGGTATTTGGGCTGGATTACAACCTTGAAATAGAAATTACACCAATTAACCTAGAAGAATATTGTTCGTCGTAACGATATGTGTGCACTTTCCTTGGGATTTATCTACAGTGTTTATCAATGATACAAAGTTGCAAACCAAGTCGACAGTATACGGTAAATTCCTCGGTTACGTGGTACAAATACTGTGATGTATGTAATGTTTTGTAGTTGTTTCTTAAATATACTATAATGTTCTAAAAATCGATTATTATTAATTAAATATGAAAATCTCCAATGGCCTCTCTCTCTCTATCTCTCTCTCTCTCTCTCTCTCTCTCTCTCTCTCTCTCTCTCTCTCTCTCTCGACCATCGTAGCAAGATACGGGCTAATATCTTTGAAATGACGAACGTAGAGGATTTTCGTTTGTGTCATCCCACGATATCTCCGGACTTACGAATGATGGTAAAAGTTATGTCAAACCGACCAAAGGGTGTGTGTGTGTGTGTGTGTGTGTGTGTGTGTGTGTGTGTGTGTGTTTTGGTATCCTTGTGAGGACTTGAGTTGGGTTGCACACCAACATCTCAAGGACTTAATTACATTTCAAGGACTTACACACCAGTCCTCGAAATGATACGTCGGAAATTGGTTGAGAATGATCATATGAGATGAACCACGCGTTATTGGCGATGCCTGAAGAAAGTGCGATATTTTAAGCCCGGGGCGTCTGTTAGTGCGCGGTGGGTGCTTGGCTGTTTTGTATTGCGTACATTGGCTTCATTGCTGCAAGACTTAGCCTAATACACCAAATTCTTTGAAGATGGCAAAACATGCTGGGTCAAACTGGTAAGAAACTAAAAAATTCTTTTACAAGTTGTTCATGTTATTTCTCCAAAACGGCTGTTAGTTCTTATATTGGTTATTATCTGTGACAAGTTGCTTTTATCCCATCTCCAGCAATGAGTTTATCTTGATGTATAATACAGCTCATGAATATTTTCGGAATCCCACGCAACGCAGTGGTGGGTGGTGCAGAGAGAGAGAGAGAGAGAGAGAGAGAGAGAGAGAGAGAATTAAAAAAAAAATCCACCATCTCTCCATCGTGGTAGTCATTGATGATGACACCACCGCGGAGTGGACGTGGTCTTTATCAAATGGGCCTGGGTTACTGTATGACCCTGCAGAGAGAGACAGACAGATGCCAGGTTATCTCCTTCGTTATCAGATGATTATACACATTTCCTAGTTCAAATGAAGACTATGTTATAGATATGATGCCAAATCAAATTTTAAATATTATTTAGATAATGGCTCGAAAACTGTATTATATACTACTGTACTTTTTCATTGACAAATGGCTGATTAAAGCTTTCGCAACAAGTTTATTATTTTACTTTATTCAAAGAAATCTTAACAAACATACGCACAGGCTACGAGACCTTGTTGGTCTTCTCTTGAATAATCCAGGTATGTACAGTTACATCCGCTTCTATTTTTAAAAAAAAAACAAACAACAAAAAACAAAAAACACAGCCCCAATAGACAACCTGAATGTACATTTAATGCAACCACGTGTTTAGTCCTTGAAAAGTATTGAGCCAGTCACGAGGCTGAATATAAATGTAAACAACTACAAACTTACTTTCAATTCTGACTGCGTTTTTACTGTATGTAACTTTTTTAGTTATGGTTCTTTCCGACTGGAGCCTTTTTTCATGCATCACAAGATAAAATTGGTTCAAATGTTATAACCCTTTGGAAACTTCAATGCTATCTCCTATTAAAGAATTAGCTTGAGCGGATGTTGTACAGAATAAAGACAGTAACACCATTGTAAGCCATTTTAAACACTGTAAAACTAGCATCAGAAAATGATATCAATTTCAGCATGGGAAAGGCGCATTTCCAACATGAAGCTATCCGATTTGGCACGTTGTAGCTTACAGCTCAAATTCTGGTTCCGTCATTAACAGCGGAAGTTTGGTAATTGTTTGTGACTAATCTAAACTCAGCGTATTGTTGAAATGAATAATAATTTGGAAAGTTGTCAAACCTTAAATGTTCAGCAAATTTAAACAATTATGCGTGGTTGTATCTCCCCACGTGTCCTATTATTTAATCGTTCTTATAAGGAAAGTATAAAAACAATTTTTATCATGATAACAAAAAACAAGAAAAAAGAAAACTAATCAGTCATGGAAATTTGTCAATAACCTAATCGTAATATAGAACTAAGATGTTTAAGTATTCCAATACAGCTTCCTGTCCGTGACTATTTGGGCGTTTGGCTATTGAGACCAAAAATGAAATACAAATAAAACATGAAAATCAATTTCTTTCAATAGTATATAGCCGATTTCTGTATTTGTTACACTGCTTGCAGCTAAAATGGATTCAGTGGAAGATAGCTCTCACATCGATATAATGATTGTTGTCAAATTTACATTTCTCTAACATAGCTTTACGGAATTAAAAGACCTATCAGTAACAGTAATATCAAGTTTAGTCTCTATATGTATCTCAAATTGGTTTAGTGTTTTCTACTGCTTATTACGGAATCCCGTTCTTAACCTGAAAATAAAAATTAAGAAAGGGCAAATGGTCCTATTTGTGTACATTACGTGCAAAGAATCTTACTGTTTTTAAAAATCTCTTAATACTGTGTTATCGGAATGTACAGACACATCCATTTCCTTATTTCTGTTGCAGTTCGTGCAGTATACTTTGTTAAGTATCATGTTAGATTCAGTAGTGAAATGAACGATTACGAATGATAGACGTCAAACAATTTACAACAAACCGCATTCATATTTGATGCGGAACAATACTGCACAAGTTCCGATAGTTACCCGATGCACGAGCATGGCAGGATCATGTCAAGTGATGGGGAGGGATTTTCCAGAACTACAAAGGGCCCCAACTTTCCTCAAAAGGGCACCAAATCACAAGCCTGTGTGACTATTTACTTGAAGTGCATAATACCCAATAAACATAAGCAATAATAAAACTATAGCGTATTATTGAGGTGTGATTTAAACTTGAGATTTGGATTATAAAATGGAACCATGCCGTTATTTTTCTTATTTGAATTAAATTTATCTTGTGATGAATTTAATAACAAAGAAAAAAATATCCTGGTCGGAAATAACAATCTTGCCCCATAAATCGAATGGCCAGTCCCTTGAAGTACACATGCAGTTGCTATTGAACAAGCATGTATATTCAGCCTCGTGACTGGGTCATTATGTGGGTCAAAATGGGCTGTTTCTTTCTATTTTTGTTTTTTAAAGTGGTATTCAGCTGGAATTCAATTGTCGAAACCTTAGGATGTGTAAGATGGTAGAGATTTTCTTTGAATAAAGTAAAAGTGTAAACGTATTGCTAAACAAAATAAGTCGATAAACCTTCTCTAAATGTTCAGAATAGACAAGATATTTTTCTTGTATATTATGTATGGATATTAAGATTACTTGATTCTTGAAATGGTATCTGATGGTAAATCACACATGACGTTTCGGTCTTTCCTTGGATGGTCATCATCATCCATCAACTACTTAACTTTGCCAGTAAAATTTCTGTGTTATTGACCGCACCATAATTTGAGCTATATTTTTATCACGTGGAACTCGCCAAGTTACTACCAAGTTGAAATTTATATCTTCTGGTGCTAACATTTTATAACACTTTATTCAATGGCCACTGCCTTGGTTATGGCTGAACATCCACTGAAGCCAAGTCTTTATTAGGGGAGAGACCATATTCGTTTCTAACAGGGATGAGGGAATGCTTGAAACTATTGTTTTATTCTGATTTGAGGTATTCAGAAGTTAAGTTCTTATGTCAGAAAAGCACAGAATGCACAGTTATTTATATAGACTTTAAAAAGCTATTAATATTTCAAGTTGTTACCTATTGGATTCAGAAAAAGTAGAAAAAATTAACCACCTGACAATTTAGTATTGTTAATATTTTTGCACTTTGCTCTTCTTGTATACAAATCTGGTGAACCTAGGCGATTATCTTTGCAATAATTATTTAATTAATTCCTCTATTTTGTTTTAAGAGGACAGACGAAACTGCCTCATACTAAGCTAGATTTGTAGTGCGATATATAGATGAATATATAGGTATGTAATTATTATGATTTTACAACATTATATAAAAGGTTTTGTTATGTTTAGTCTGTACAGCTGTTTAAAACATTCTTATGGTATTACAACTCTAAGATACTTTTGAGACTTGTTATTTGTTAATTTGTCATTTGTTAACTTTTCTTGATTGTATGTTACGTGTAATTGTATTTTGTAATTGATTTTGTAACTACATTATACATAGTTAATATTTTTGTCAGTGGATATAGACTAATATTAGGATCATTATCAATGGAAGTAAAAAAAAATATTGTTGTATTCTAGGACATTGGCTTTTCATTTGGAAATTCCTAGACTTCTTGATAACTTTAAATGTTTTCAAAAGGAACTGACCTACATCCTGGCTCTAATATTGTGTCGTAGCTTTACATATCAATGTTGGTTACTTCAAAAATTACTAATTTCTATTTTAGTATCTATGGTGGAATCAATCTATTTGTTATGTTCTGTTTTTAGTTTTGGTGCATACAACTATTTAAATTATTTACTGGCATTCCAAAGTGTTAAATAATCTTGGACTAAAACATTAATTTGTAGTTATAGTGAATTCAGACAAGGACATTTTGGATTATTTTATTGTGATGCATCAAAAGATTGTTGGCACAATGCTACACTCCATACCACTGGCACATCAGTCAATTTGAGACTACAGACACATCAACTCCTTAAGTGTTGGAACTTATCTGGAATACAATTAGAAATTAGAACTTTATTAATTAGGACTTGTGATAGAACTTTTTGGAGTCTTGCGAGAAATAAATCCTTTTTAAATTTTCTTTGTGTGTTCTATGGATATAAACTGCTGAATTTGCAAACTTGTTTTGATCATTTCTGTTAGTTTAAGACCATCAAGCCATAACATGATTAAATATTATTACTGATTTTCAAACTCTTGTCTTGTTTACTTAGTTCGAGAAGTTTATGTTTGGATTGTTTTATTTGTGCTTACAACCCACCTACAACAAGGTTCTGAATTTACTTAACTTCGTGTAGATCACAAGAATTTGTGTGGAGATATCATATCTCAGTTAATGGAAGATGATATCCGAAAAGTAAACAGGTCATCTCTAAACTGATTACAAAGTTTTAATTTATTGAGTACCATCTTTGTATGTCACATTTTGAAACTGAATGTAATACTGTATTTAGTAATTGTTTGATCTTTTTGTTTCATCCAGACCCCCGTATTTGTACAGTAATATTTTTTCTGTATTTTACAACTGAAAGATCCCATCACGAGTCCAAAACATAATTTATCTGGGACTAACATACAAGGGTGACTGGAAACTCAACTCAGCCCCAAAAATGTATATCTTATTCCTTTTCTGCTATGCAGATAAGGTTGCCAATGGTCTGCATAATTCGGAGATCAAAAGATCAAAAAATCTTGTGTTCTGCATTCTTAGTACCTCAGAAATATTTGTATCCATAGGACAACCTACTTGAACATTTTAGTTGCCATTTCAAAGTTCATGTTGCCAAGCCCAGTACTTTGGTTGCCATGTAAATTGAAAACAAATAAACTGAATGTGAAGTTTATAGTAGAAATTGACATTTACATTTAGTCATGATAAATTAAAGAATAATTTTTTAAAAATGATAAAGATTTGTTTTTATAGTGCATTACATACACTTGTCTTCAGTCTCAGTAATAATCTACTCTAGTCTCAGGCAAGTCATTGAAATTTCCCATTGGATGCACTCTGGAACATCACTCTATATATCTGGCCTCCAATTCTCATAGTTGTCCTTATATGATAGGTCATATTAATAAGTCTTGGGCATATCCACATTTTTCATAGTTTGCTGGACACCAATTTTACTGCCAACTGACTTGTTTGATTGTTTTTCTTTATTTGGTTCTATCTCTGCATTATCTATGGTTTTATTCACTGCATCATTGTGGATTGTACAGGTATTTAAAGTAATTAATTATTAAGCATTTCATCTGACAGTTTGTCTTTGTTAGTGGCCATGACTTGTCTTTGTTAACTGAGACATGTACAGCATTCTCTACATTGCAGGACATGGTGTGTTTGCTACAAAAAGCATGAAGAAAAATGATTACATTTTAGAATATCAGGGAGAACTGATATCGTACAAAGAAGGTACCCAGAGGGAAAAGTTATATAGAGAAAGTTCATCTTGGAGTTTCCTGTTCATTTTTAGATACAAGGAGAAGAAAATATGGTATGTGTGCTTTTTAGTGCATTGATGTAATCAAAATGGCAAGTACATTGCTTTATGTTAAGGATACAATTTTTTTTTTATTCTAGTTTTATCCTTGATCATTGAACTGTCACACCTCAAGTAAATAATACATTAAGGTATATTTTATGGAAGTACACTGTCACTGTCTTTTGCCTGCAAGATAGTTTAAAACCTGCAGAGCTCAACCAGACCTGATTTAGCATTAGGAACCTTGGGTAGTTAAAACAAAAACCTAATTGATCTGTTGTGTCTGTGACCTTATTAGAAAATGTCCAAGCAAACACATCTGTCAATGATCTGTTATAAGCTGTAATAATCATTACTGGCTACATTGCTGTTTATCCATAACTTTTGCATTTAGAAACTTTCTAATGTAATTCCAGTTCTTGGCACTTGTGTTCTTGTAATTTTTCTTGTATTTGACCTGTGTATATTATTCATTTTTTCTGTGCATTCACTACAGACTGTTTACTAAAGGAATAGTTTTACATCTTTATCTTATTTCCACTGCTTATGATATACAGTGTAGATGCCACAAATGAAGAATTCTCCATCGGAAGAATGGTAAAGGAGGGAGTAGGAGCCATGGCAAATGCAAGGATGAGCATCGTAGTTTTGGATGGGCGTCCACATCTCTGCATGTTTGCAGTGAGAGATATTTCCCCAGGGGAAGAAATTCGATACAGTTATGATGTCCCTGGACTGCCATGGATAAAGGTAATTTTTACAATTTTGTTGCATTGAAATGACATTGTTATAGAGTAAACATTTTGATAGTAATCTGAGTTTCACTGATAACATTGCTTAAACTTTGCCAAGATGTATAATGTAATGCCATTCACTTTTGTAGTTTCTTAGTTGTTTTTAGTTTGTTATAATCTGATGTAATTCATTTTCATACATCTCCAATACCAAATGTACAATATTCAACTCAGGGTAATATGTTTTGCATTTAATACATGAAGGAAAGAAAATCAAAAGCTGCTTTGAGATATCTTTTGATACTTAGATTTTTCTGCATTCAATATATTTGTTTTGTTAGGATGTGGTGAGTATCAAACTGAGTAATTGCCATAAGTAATGTATACATTAAGGGTAATTTGCCATACTAAGGTACTAGCACAAGTAATAATTAATTTAAAGGGCTGGACCATTGGCACTTTCATTAGGACTCTTTGTACAAGTGATATTTACATTTTTATTATAAAATTTTTATCTTGCTACACTTTTATTGTTTGTAAGAAATACTTGTGAGTGGGGGGTGGGTGTGCAAGTTTCATTTCTCCTGCTTCATCACACATTCCATTATTGTTAGTTTGAACAGGCTAAGGACACACAATAAGCACGAAAAGCAATGACACATAACATGAACTACCAGTGAATGCTGTGATCTTATGTCAGTTGTTTATGTGTAGTCATTGTTTTCAACTGTTGTGCAAATGCAATTGACTTGTAAATTCCAAGTACTTTCTATTTCAACTTGTAATGTCTGATGTTTATTCAACACTGATGTTATGATATAGTCGATACATATGTATGTAATTTTAAAGCTAAACACGCAAAAGTTTGGTCAGTTATGGCCCAGTTTGTGTAGATTGTTCCAAAACTTTTGGAATTTTGAACTGAACCGGGTTGCTCATTATTATTATTAGAAATGTGTTTGCTGTTGCAAGTAAGTTCAAAGCAGAATGTAGCATTTATATGTTAATTTCACAAATATGACCTCAAATATAGCTGTCAGATGAACATAGTGTCACTCTCATATTCCTTATCCAGAATGCCTGCCCATGCATTTGGCTCTGAATTCTTTTTTTTCTGTTGCTGGTGTCACTAATGCCGCATCTTTAATGACACTAATCTAATTGAATATAAAAGGTATGTAAACTTGAACAATGAAATTGCCTAATTTGACATTAAAATGTTGCCATAATTTCTTTCATAGTTCATGTATTCAAAGATTTAAATGTTTTCTGTACATATTATGGTTGTGATCCATTGAATTCATGTATTTGCACAAGAGAAAGATATATCACATTCATGTCTCACTTGTGGAGCATCATTCTCTTGTCTTGTGTTCAGCATAATTGAGAGAATTTCATTGACATGCAGCTTGATATATGTTGAATGAATTGCCTGTTGTTTCTTTACATTAACAATAAACGAAAGTATGTCTGAAGTTAAGTTCGAAAAACCTAGCAAACATTTTCAACAATAAACAAGATATGTAATACATGTCTCTGCATGAAACATAACAATTAGTGAATTAGTGTATGTGACTTAAAACATTTAAGTTGCTTAGTAGGTTCATGTGCTTATAGTCTGGTTAGGACAACGTTCTTGAAGTGACAGATATACAGCATCAGAGGTATCGGAAACGCTTAATTACGCGCATTTGGACGCAAATGTTTGATCTTGGACGCAGAAAATCACCCATGCATGAGTCCTCCGTACGCATGCAAATAGCTGGGCGGCAAAATTCAAAGACTTGCCAGTCCTACTTCAGCCACTTGATGAGTGAGAAAATGTGTTGATTAATTGATCATTTTAGCTGTGTTGATATTTACAATGACAGAATTCAGTCCTTAAAGACCCGCAGATGTGCCTGCTGTATTTATAAAAGGACATCAAAAGAACACTATGAAATAGCTGGGCGGCAAGTTCAAAGACTTCGACTAGCAGCTTGGGTGAGAAAATGTGGTGATATTTACAATGACTGAATTCAGAGGCAGAAAGACCCAGAGATGTACATGTGCTTATTATCAGAACTTAAGCTTCCATTGTTGTGCTCATTTCTGAGTGTAGCCAAATAAATAGTGCATGCGACCTCGAAATCAAGACACATCAAGACTTAGACAAAACGTCATTTGCAAATTTGGATAAGTATTTTGGGGTTAAACGGAAAACTGACAAAATTTTGATGAGATTCAGAAGAGTGCTAAAGTTGCTAGAACTGATAGTTTGGATGGGATAGTAGCCAAGTGTAAGAAAGCGTGTGATGCATGGCTTAGTGTTTGGAATAAGACCATTCGTTGGACTGACAAAATTCCGTTTCACCCTGAAGGACAAACAAGAGTTACACTGCTGTTGGGTTATTCTGCGCCTCTAAGGTCACCAATATAGGCACAAAACACATACCAAATTTGACCTAATGACGAAAATAAAATTCTGTAATTGTCACCAGAATATTCTGTTCAAAATAATACTAATTTTGGACAAACGGGATACCACCCCTATTTATTTTTTTACACTTTATGAATATCACTTTCCTTAATTAAAGGACGGTCGTTCTTTCTTGATACAAATTGGATTTCCAACCAAAACAACACCTGATCCAATGTTTACAGAAATGACATATCAATGTGCAGAATTAACGGACGTGCAGAATAGGCTGACACGGTTGTACATGTCAGTGTACATGTCAGTGTTATAAAGAATGTGGAAATTAAACTCAACGGCAACCAACAGTTTTTCTAATCTAAGTTCAACATTTTCTGGGAGAGGACTGCAACTTCTGCTGGTGGGACTCCTATTTTTACCAAAATGGGAGACCTGGACTCCTAATTTTAAAATCATAGCGAGACTTCTGAGCATGCATACATGTCCTGAAGAGTAGCTAGCTAGTAGTAGCTAGTAAACTGTTTTTCATGTTTCATTTGGTTAATCTGCGTGCAATATAATGAGGAAAATTACTGGAATGTATAAATTTGTCCATCACTTTGTTATCCTTGTAACGTGCATGTCATCTGCATGATATGTTTTATGATGACAAGTAGATGACAACAAAAGGATCCTGGTTGCAACTCAATGGGGATGAAGCATTAAGGGTCATATGTAGTATGGACGCCTTGTAACATCAATTCCATTAACACTCATTAGTATGGGTAATTATATTTGGTATGTCATTTTAGGAAGATTAGTAGATGACAACAAAGGTTCAGATGCATGATTGCAGCCTGGGATTGCAAGGTATGGTAATGGGTTTGGCAGATCAAAAATAAAATTAATCAAGATTTGATTTACATAGATTCCATTTAGATTTTGATATGAAGTACCTAGGTCTTTCTGGAGGATAAAAGTGATTAATTTGTTTGCAGATCTTTATGCATCCAAGTATTTTATGTTTGTAAAGTTATTTTATTACCTACTTCGTTTTAATCTGCAACAAATTGTGAGTCAAAAACTTTCATTTAGTTGGTCTTGTATGCGCACAAGAAACATTTTACTTGTAGTTTTTCATATATTATATGGAGTAGACGTAGAAAAATATGGATGCCTAATTACTTCATTTGAAAACTTGAATATTTTTTATACTGATCATACATTTTTGTTTAACTAGCTGCAGAGGGTCATTCAAAAGATCTCAGTGCTATTGATGGACTAGTCAGTACTGTCACAGAAGCTGCCACAAAAGATGAGAATGTGAGCTTTAATGACACAGATGAAAATGATGTCCAAGCAAGTATCATGACTGAACTGTCCCAGTCAGACAGAACTGACTATGAAGTTGATGGTGAAGATCCAAACGACCGAGATTTCTCCCCCCATGAGTCAGATGTATTCGGTCAGTCTGATAATATGTCAGAAAATAAATATTCAGCTTTGCAGGTACCACATAGGCAACGTTTTTTATCGCTTCAAGCAGAAGAGCATGTGTCTGGGAGTGACAGTTGTGCCTCCGATTTCATCCCAATGGAAGCGGATTTACATTCTCTCCAAAAGTCAGAACATCATGACCAAATGCGTATTAATAAAATGAATGATATCGCAGTTATTGCTAGTAGTAGCAACCCAACAGCAACATCAGCAAAAGATGACCAGAAAAGAATGAAAGTAATGAAGTCACAAAAGCATTGTGGAAAGAGAATATGGGAAAAGCGACACAGCTGTTGTGTCTTTTGTGGAAAATTATACCCCAAACTGGCTCGTTATTTTGAACAAAAGCGTAAAGATGAACTGGATGTTTCAAAGGCACCGAGTTTACCCAAAACATCAACTGCCAGAAAAGCTATTTGGAGAGAATTGTTAAATAAAGGGACTACCATTACAACAGACAGTTTCTTAATGTACTAGCACACTAATACCATACAAAAGGCCATCAGCGTATGCTGATGCCATCAATTATATACCATGTGAGCACTGTTTTTGGATTCTTTCTGAACACGGACCTTTGGAGACATGTTAACAATTGCAATCAGAGGGCAAAGTCTTCACCAGATGAAAGCAAGTCTCGGCATCATAGGCACCAAGCAGTTAGTGCATTACTCTTGCCAGTTTCATCTGAGGCACAGAAAATCTTTAAAGCTAGCATCCTTAGCAGCATAGCCAATGACACAATCTCATTTATTGCAAGAATGGACGATGCAATAGTAAATTTTGGTGTAAGCATGTTTGCAAAATGTGCCAAACAGCCCTACCAATTCCAGTATGTCAAACAAAAAATGAGAGAACTTGCACGTGTTCTTTTGCTAGCAAGGGATACTAACACAAGTATCATCAGCCTTAAGGACTGTATCAATCCCCCAGTTTTCAAAGATGTCATTAAGGTCATTAGAGAAACATGCAAATTTGATGGAATGGATGGAACATATGGAGTGCCATCTTTGGCCCTGACGCTTGGGCATTCACTTAAGAAGTGTGCAGGACTACTTAAATCTCAGGCCATAAAAGCAGAGGACCCAGTCATGAAACAAAAGGTATCAGATTTCATTGAGCTTTATACCACAGAATGGAACAGCGAAGTTTTAACTTTTGCACTGCAGACACTTCATTCAAGTACTTTCAACAAACCAAAAAGGATTCCACTGGCAGAAGATGTAAGGAAACTAAATGAACACCTGGAGACAAAAGCTTCTCTTCTTCAGCAATCATCGGAGGAAAGTCCTGATCCAACTATATGGAGAAAATTGGTTGAAGTAGTCTTGGCATAGATTGTCTTGTTCAACCGCAGAAGAGGTGGAGTGACTGAGCGAATGGCGATTTCCCAATATGTAGAGGGAGTCAACTCTGGCAAAACAATGCAGGAAGAAGTGGTACTCTCATTAACCCCTTCTGAGCAAAAACTGGCCAGACAGTTAGGTCGGGTGGGGATACGTGGAAAATGAGGGCGACGTGTACCAGTGATTTTGACTCAGAGCCACAGAAAAAGAATAGACTGTCTAAATAGGTGTAGGAATACAGTTGGAAGCAGTGAAGAAAACAGGTATGTATTTGCAAGAATAGGAAATGCACTGATACCAATACGCAGCTCCGATGTACTCAGAAAGTATGCAGGAGAATGTAATGCATCACAACCCGAGCTTTTAACATCAACATCACTGAGGAAGCATATTGCAACTATTTCGCAGATCTTGAATCTGAAAGAACACGAGCTAGATTCATTAGCATCATTCTTAGGTCATGACATACGAATTCATCGACAATACTAAAGATTGCCAGAAGATACGATTCAGGTAGCCAAAGTCAGCAAGATTCTCCTGGAACTGGAAAGTGGTAACATCCAAGCATACAGAGGAAAAAGTCTAGACGAGATACAGATTGATAATGATGGTAGGTCAATGTGAATTTTTTTCAAGTGTGAATAGCTGTATATGACAGTAATTTAGTGACCAAAACTTTGCAAAGCATGTAAAAAAAAAGTCGATGACTCTTCTGTACATTATTCGGCAGGAATATTTCCGTCACCTGATATTGCGCGTTATTAGCATGATGGACTTTTGTAGTTGTGGAGCTTTTTTATAATGCTTCTAATTTCTGTTGCATATTAAAAACTTAAATGGGTTGTTGATACAACCAAAGACTGATTATTATGACTCCATTCAACATTGGAGTTGATAAATGGTCAACAAAATAAAGAAATGATGTAAAGCACAGAGTTTACGTATAGATGACATTATGCTTATTAAAATTCCATATAAGTGGTTTAAATATAATATAAAATATAATACTTTGCTGACCTAATTTTGCATATGAACCATTAATTTTCTCTTCCCTTTTCAATCCAATATTTGTTATTATCATTACAAATAGCTGGAAGGATGATGATGTCAATGTGCTATCCAAAGTCTGTTATATTATTCTGCAGTATTGTTTATCCATTGATTTGTCCTTTTGCTGATATTTGACCCAGATATTTATCATAGCTAGACTGTACGTCGTGTACAGTGAACATTTTCTGTTTAATGTATTTGATATGTGGCTTTCATAACTTCAGGAAATATGATGAAACTATTCGTAAATGTAAATTATAGTTCGACATTGTCACATATTTGATTGTCAGGTTCCAGTTTTAAAGGTCAGAAGATAGCAAGATTTATTACACATGCAAGGTTTGATTACCTTGTTAAAATATTTTGTATTAATGAAATCAATTGGCAGATATCCAATTCTTACATTTTATGTAATATAAAATATATTTAAACATTATTCTTACAGATGTTATCGAAGACCAAGCTGATGTTTCAGAGGAGGAGGAAGAAGAAGAAAAGGCAGAATTTTGTGAAGATAATGTATTAAATTTGATGGCCTTGGAGTTTAGCACTGAAAATAAATCGATGTTCAATGCTTTAAAAAAAAAACACACATGTGATCCCGAGAAACCACTAAGACTATGAATTCACTATCTTAACCAATTTGAAGATCTCATGGTAATCCATATTGGGAAATAACAGGAGCTTGAATATTAAGGATATCCACTTATGTAAAATCAGTAAGTTGAAATTACACGATTGTAACATGTTATATAAGTGTATCATACTGGATTGATTGGACCCTTTGCTATATCAAAATAACTATATTTCTGAGCATTAGAGCACCGACAGAAATATATTTTTACAATATCACAAGTGTTTGAAATGACAATAAAAGAAATCACTGTTAATGCTAACATGTACTGTAAAGATTGTTAATAAAATCGGTGATCCCAAAATATTTAACTTAGTTAATTTTGTGCTGAAACGTATTGTTTCAGTATATCTAATTAATATTTTGTTAATGGCATGGTAATCTTTTTTGGATTTCATGTGTACCTAGAGAACATTAATAATTAAACTCCTTTCTTTCTTTTTCTGGCTACAATTCATATATTAAATGGCCGTAATGCTGAGGATGAAAATTTTGTATAATGTTTACTGTGCTTGCATATGATATTCACTAGTAGCTGTTGCTGTTAAAGCAAACTAAATAGTATGTTACAATAATATATTTGTCAGTGTGAACTCAAGATCATAATTTTAATGTTTTCTATTGCCAGTATTGGTTTCTTTACATTGCTTACATGGTAAATAGTTGACTAATTCCTAGTTAAAATGGTATCAATGTTTGGTGAATGTAACATGCAAAAGTAAGAGGGAATATTTTTTGTAGGTAAAAGCTTCAAATCAACTGTTAAAGCAGAGAGGAAAACAACAAGAGTACCATGGTCAAAAGAGGAGAAGGCTGCTGTAGAAAGACAACTTGGACAATTCATCAGAACTGCTTGACTGCCAGGAAAAGCAGCAGGTGAAGAGGCAAAGAGAAAGGCGCCTATTCTGGCAAGGCGTCCATGGACCCTGATCAAATTTTTTTTTATAAAAATTCAAAATATAAACCTTCTATGTTAAAACTGAAAAACTAGAACAGTTGCCTAAATATTTCAAATAGAGATAATAAATATTTGCTGGCCTATAAGTCAGTACTGTTGGATTATAAAGTCTGGGCTTTGTCTTATACTCCGAACTGACTTGTATATGGAATATATCATTCAAATCATTTTATCATTCATCGTTTAATATTCGTTATATAAAAAATAGTTTTTCCAAACATATAAAATATAATGTGTAAAAATAATTATCATTTTGGGAAGAGATCATCTGCAAAAAAGTTAGAACCAGACATTGAGAAGGATTTTAAAATATATACGTGATTTTAAGTATTAAATTCGTGTGTATCATATATAATTGCGCTAAAGCAGCATATACTAGTAATATTGGTTGTTTAAATTTGATTACATATATGTGCATTAGAATAGAAAAGTTAGAAAATCAATAACCATGACAAAGAAAGGTATTCCATCCAATTTATTCTTGCACCTCGTGTTCAAATATAATATGCCCTGATATGAGAGAGAGGTTTCCGGACAATTGTAATCTGTATTGTTAAGTTAGTTGACAATAGTGATCGTACTCCTGTACAAAGGCAATGCTACATTCCATTATCAATTGATACCACTGTGCCAATAATTCCTTCTAGTCTTAAGTATGATATCCATTGTCTCGAGAACAAAATCGCTTTGCAGCGTTATTTACCTGCTAATTAAATACACTAATGCTTGGGTCAGGTCATTCGAGTTAAAACCAGTTTGAGGTTAGTGTTCAGCAAACCAGATCAAATCGGGAAATAAGGCTATCCATAGGGTATTGTGAATATGGTACCATGTAATGCCAGGTGCTTAATCGCGTCGGTTTCTTAACTAGTGATGCATTTTGTACAGAAGTGTCATTTAGAGTAACAACTAACATAATCAAATATAATAAACACATGCTGCCTAACAACAGTAAGTGTACATGCACTTACTCTTATTTGGTGGGAATGGAGATGTCATTATGCATACAAAGGAAATTACACACTATGATTAAATTCTCATTTTCGGGATTTAAATTGAGTCTTTATGGATATAAATATTGTGAATATTTAAACTTTGAAACTGAAGGATTATGATATGTATTTTAAGTTTACATTTACTGTTTAGTTTGTTACTGTTTTCTCTTTCACGAAGACTTCAGATGAACAGGACAATAAGGTACAAAATAGCACGAAATGTGGTGAAATGCACATACCTCTCTATCTTCCAAACAAAACTCTGGAAAAGGCGTTTTAGCATGAGTGATGCAATTTCCCTATTGCCGTAATCTGAAATACATACAAAATGCCATTAATATTCCTGAAAACAGAAGTTGCTATGGTGCATTTCACGTAGCATCACAAATTTTATCCTATCTGTAACTCCGTACATTTTCGGGTCATTTGTGGCTTAAAATACCTAATTTGTTTTAGATATTTTGTATGAAACAAATTAGGTACTTTTAGCTACATTTAATGCTGCTGATCTGTAAATTTATGGAGTTACAGATGCGGTAAAATTCATGATGTGTGTATCAAACGATAGTGAAAAAGACGAAGCTGAGGTAATGCTCTGGTCTCATCGTATACTTAGCATCTACTTATATATGGATGAAGGATAGAAACTGTACAGAATTTGCAAATTTGACTTAAACTCCACAGTGACTTATAGGCCAACAAATGGAGTAGATTCTCCAGTTGTATTGACAACGTGTTCTTAGATTCAGTTTGGTCATTTGTTTAATTTGCATCCAGGCATCACAGGTTAAATTGGTGTTCAGATTTATAGTTTTGTTATTTGCACTTCTTATATTTTTCTTAAGCAAATATATTTTCCAGGAAGTGAAGTTCTTCGATTTTTATCACTCATTAAGAAACATTGAAAGTATTACCATGTTTCAAAAATATAAATTTGAATATTGCCACCAGAAAATAGTGTTATCTCTTAAGTCATGATTACTTCAGTATAATTATTCATTGCAGTTTCTTAACATGATGTTTAAATTTTGCTTTTTTATTACAAATATGCTCTTCCTGTATATATTTTTCATATTAGTTTTAAAGAAGTTTGGATTTTAACTTCTTTACTCATAGTAAATTGAGACATGTATACTTTGGTAAGAAATATACAGCAGTTTTCAAATGGGATATTGCATCCCGTAAATGCAAGTACAGTAAAATTTCTTTTCTCCAATTTAAGTTTGTCTGAATTTTCTGAACGCGAAACTTACTAAACATTTTTCAGATGAATTTGTTTATGTGATAGTTATATTTGTCAGGTGTTTAAAATGTCAATCAATGAGATTATGCTACATCTACATTTTTTGCTTCCATTTTAGCACCTGTTTTGAGTGTGCTCAAAGGTCTGCTGCCCCCTTCTCATTTATTATTAGTATTTTGATATGTTTGGACTTGAGGGAAACATCTAACTGGAATTATGGTAGAGATAACTTAACTTTTGTTTGCTTCTTTATTTGAATAAGGATTTGTTTGCTTCTTTCTTTGAATAAGTAAAGATGAAATTATTTGAATTACTCAAATACATTGACACTTTACAAGTGAAATTGTCTCACCTCTTGATGTTCCTTCCAAAAACAAATTGACACTTTGACATTTCAACAAATTTGAAAAGAACTGCCTTGTCTGATTTTAATAGAGAATGTTCATGCAAACAGTAAAGATAACTAAGATGATGCTTTCATGTCTTCCTGTGATGCCATTTTTGTCAACATTCCTCCCCCCCCCTTCGATGGAAGATCAACTCCTTTTGTTCATTTGTCAACACCTAGATTACCCTCATTGGTAAAGTTTTTTTTGTGAGCTTTCTTTCACTTTAATACCATTGTATCCAACATTTTGAATATAGTTTGTGAGTGGGTTCAACATGAAGACTGTGGCCAGATTCATGTATTTATTCAGTAATGACATACAAATTGACTGAAATGACTTTCTTTGGGTTGCATCGTTTACATTAAACATTTTTGTGGAGATGATGATTATACAGCCATTCACTACATGAAGTGAAATTGTGTCATATTTATGCATGCTTATCTGGAAGTCTTAATTAAATTATAATGCAATTTAAATATTTAATGTTTTCTTTTACTTCTCAACTGCCTACTGTTATTTCTTTTAAATACTTTTGTTTCATGATTGGGTAGGTGGCCATAGCTGCTCAGTAGGTGAATCACTGTGTTTCATAATCCAAAGGGCATGTGCTCGTTACAGTGAAGAGAAACAGCAACGCCTCACTCTACGCCCTGAATAAGAACACTTTAATTTCTCAGATGCGGGTAATGTACCTGATAATAAAAGACTGACCCTTAATATTTTAATAGGGATAGACTTGGCAGAATTGCCACAGGAAATATAGAACCTTTCAACATGAATGGTTTATAATCCTCATTTAAAAATCAGACTTGTTTGTTGAACCCAACAAATTTATTGCTTTCAGTGCATGTCTGTGACATTGACCTCAAAAAATTACGAACATTTGAAAAGTCTGTCCGACCTGCCAACCCTTACGATTTTGCCACAAGTCTTCCGAAAATTACCCTTAAAATACGGACTTGGGCATAAAAGCAAAAACTACAGAAAAAAGATTTATGCCGAAAACTCCGGATATTTTGTTTATCCGTGTATCATTTGGATCCAGGTTTCATATTAGAATTAGTGAAATTGGTCAGGGAACCAGACTAACTTTATAACAGTTCCTCAGACGCTTTAAACTGCACCTATTTGTTCATGTGAAGTGTCTGCATGATCAAACTGTTGATTATAGATTTTTTTTTTTTAAAATGGCGACCAGAAAGCAATGCATGTTTAAGGACACACGGTACTAATGGTATGGAAAAATGGGAACCAGCCTGGAAATGGGTGTACATAAAATTGAGTGTGTATATATATATATATATATATATATATATATATATATATATATATATATATATATATAATCTACCACCACAACCGGTATTTATCATCCATTATCTGATTGTTTCAATGATATTTACAGAAGGCCGCTATATATTTATTGTTTGGAAAATAAGTAAACCAATAAAAATAAGTGTTCTGAAATCCTTCTGAAGATTCAGCTGTTCAAGATGGCTTTTAATGCCTGTCGCCGATTTAAAAGTGACTAGATCATAATTGTTAAGCAAATGGATAAATCCGTGTTCTTAAATAATGTAGTTTTAAGGGAAAAATATCATTCCGTAAAGTCTAGCTTTCATTACTGTACACATTAATTGGGTAGCATATCTAGGCGTAGAAATGTGAATTTAACGTTACCAAAACAAATAAAATGAACATTTTCAAAGAAAAATATTTATTTTCAGTCTAACGTCTTTTACCTAAAATTCCCCCCCCCCCCACATCTCTATCCTCTCTCTCTCAATTCTAGCTATTTCAAACCATAATATATTTATGTATATATGCATGCATATATCTGCATTCTAGCCCTTCCTTTTCTTCTCGCATACATATCTACGTTTACTATTAACACGTCTTTTTAGATAACTTTAATTATCGGTATATGGTTTTAAGGCATAAACAAAGATACAAGAAAATATATAATTGTAAAATAAATGTAACGCAATTTCCTTAACCTCCCCTTTTATTCTGCCTAATTGTTTAACTTTAGCTGTTAATGTCATAGAATGGGTCAAGCGCGGATCTCCCAAAGGAATGTTCAGTTTCAGTGCATTTGCCATATATATATATATATATATATATATATATATATATATATATATATATATATATCTGTGTTTATGTGTTTGTTTTCATTCTCTTATTTGAATTATGCCCTCTATTTCTCAATATGCATATCTGCATTTAATACTGATTTTAAACAATACTTTATTTTCAAGTATATAATTTTCTGATATATTATAACGATAATTTGCTCGTGTATAAAAAATATCGAATTCTTATGCAGTGTATTTTAGCCATATAGCTCTAAAAGAGCACAGTTGAAGCTATTCATTGTAATGACTTTTTACAGAGTAACTAGATTACAGTGTTGTAATTGCAAATTTGTAAAACCCCTTAATCAAAACTTTACGCATTCAGTTTCTTAATGTTCGCTATGGGGTCAGTTACAGGTGTATCATTACAATTACGATTACAATTGCGAGTTGTTTGGCACTAATGATTACTGTTTACGACTGACTACATGATTATGATTACAGGGGACTAATTATGACTGCTTTTATTTCCTTATTATCTTGGTTTGTTCTTGGCAGGTATCATACATTATATAAGAGAAAAACAAAAAATTTTAACTTTGTAAATGTTTATTGACAATTATTTTTACCCATTCCTTATTGTAGCCGTCAACATTCATGGTCTTTTGTTTATGGAAACTTTTATTATTCTTATATTTGTTAGGAATATAACTAGTGATTTCTTGGTTGTAATCATTTATAATTATGCCTACAATATGCAATTAAACTGCCAATGAGGACGGTTACGATTACAATTACAGAGCTCCAAAAATCAATGATTGTGAATAAGCTCACTCTGTAATCGATTATACTCGATTATTATTACAATAGTATTCGTCCTCATGCCTGGTCAAAATGAATTGTAAGCCAGGGCAAGTAATTTTTAAAGGGTTCAAGTACGATTTGACCCATAGCAGAGTCTGCCCACTAACGTTCTTGGCTCATATTGAACTCGACCTGCCCAAATCGGCTCATAATGTACTCGGCCCATTGCTTACTCTGCAAATTATATTCTAGGCCTTTCGGGCCACGATTTATATAAAAGTAATGTGAATCTAATGTTTTTTGTGCAATGGTCATTTCATTTTTGTATTCTTTATTCATTTCTTTCAATGGTCAATTATTTTTCAATATCAATGTAGTGGGGAGAAATCATAATCTCAGATTAAATTAATTATAAGGTGCATCATCAACATTTCGAAACTGTCCTTGTCCTGTCACTGTTAATTGATAATGGAGTTGAAGGTAGCACATGTCTACACTTCTACCTATGATTGTCAACAAATTTTGACACGTGCAATCTGAGTATAAAGCACGGAGGAGACATCCCAGTAAGAGGCCAGTGTGTGCTAGAACTAAGACAATCATTACCTGTATTCATCATACGTAACAGTAATGTCAGACCTATTCTTGAACGTAGTACATGTGACACATGTAACTGGTCAAACGTGTGCTTACCGTGAGAAAAACAAACAAGAAAATAAAACTAAGATAGATATATTGGAGGAATATGTAGATTTGTTTGATGGTCTTGGATGTTTACCAAACAAGATTAATATCAAGCTAAGAGAAGATGCAGAACCAATTGCTGAAGCATGCAGAAAAGTAATTTTTGCACTTCATGATAACATGATAATTTGAAAGTAGAACTTGAGAAAATGAAAGTTTTCGATGTAATCGAGAAAGTGAAAGAGCATGCTGAATGAGTTAACTCACTTGTAATTGTCCACAAGCCAAACGGAAAGTTAAGGATTGGTTTAGATCCATGGCATCTGAATAAAGCTATCCGAAGAGAACATTCCAAACTTCCAATACGTGGAGAAATTATGCCACGCTTTGCAGGAGGAAACGTTTTTCCAAAGTTACATGCTTCAGGTGGATTTTGGCAGATTCAACTGGATAAGGAACGTTCTAAGTTGCGCACGTTTAACACACCTTTTGGCAAATATCGTTACTTACGACTATCTTTTGAAATATCAAGTGCCCCAGATAGTTATCACAGAGCAATTAATACACTATTTGTAAACATGGAAGGAATTGATACGTCCATGGATGATATCATCGTAGGTGGAAAAGACCAAATGGAGCAAGATTTACGCCTAAGATAAGTTTTGGACAAAGCCAGAAAGGTCAAGCTGAAGCTACAGAAAGAAGAGTGCATAGTTAGTGTCCCAGAACGAATATTTTTAGGTGATGTTGTATCAAAAGATGGCATGAAGCCAAATCAAAGGAAAGTGAAAACCATAAAAGGTACGGAAGGACCAACGTGCAATAAAGACTTGCAGAGATTTTTAGGCATGATCAACTACCAGGCAAGATTTTTGCCTGATTTATCGAGTCGTACAGCAACAATGAGAACTCTATTAGGCACGAAAAATCAATGGAATTGGACTCCAAATCATGAAGAAGCTTTCAAAGATCTTAAGAATCTAGTATCAATTTTATGAATCTTCAAAGCAAATCAGAATATAAGCAGACACAAGTAATAAAGGACTTGGTGCTGTATTTTTGCAACAACTTGGTGAGTAATGACTGGCAGTCACTTATGATTCTAGACCTGTTACTGATACAGAAAGTTGTTATATACATACGGTCAAACAGCTTAAATAGAAACTGATCATTACTTGCAATATTTTCAAAGGGATTCAATGAGAGTCATCAACGAATTGAACGATTACGACTTCGACTCCAAAGGAACGATCTTCGTTTTATTTATACGCCTGAGCTTCCAAATGTAAAAGAACAACTATTGGTACGTGTATAAACATTGTCATATTCATGTGCAGAATATTTTGGCCATCTACTTTTAAAGGGCACAATAGAAGCCGTAAATTATATTGAATTTTAACTGTCTGACTAGAATACAGTAATTGCAAATTTGTTGAAATGCTTAATTAACTGCCCTTAATCAAGTCTTTTCTCTTTTCCTTTCGGAACGTTTGCGATAAAATGGCAGTGGAACAATGTTTCTAAATTTGTTTGAAATATGCATGTACCATGTACATGAGAGCAAATGTCTTTAGATCGTACTGTTCGTCCCCATTTCTTCGTTGCCAATCAAACATTTCCGTCTCTATTCCTAGACAGCACACTGAAGCATTAAAGTCATAGATGGATGGAATAAATCTTTCTTTCCGACCAAGCTGTCACAGCCAACATGTGAGTGCATCTATCTGTAGAAAGAGCGGTTTTCGTAATGTAACCACTCACTTTCAAGCTTCTTTACAATTGTAACCATAGTATCCATAGTAATCCATTGATAGGGCTGCAAAAGCATGGTTTTATTAATTATTTGTCGACATACTTGTAGTAATGTTAGTCGTTTGTTAAATAGTATACTCAAATTTACTTAGTAAATTATTTTCACTTGATTTCAGTAAATATTTTACTACCTGATTACTTGTCATTACATACCAATTACTTATTATTACATACTTTAGCCGATATTAGTTATCTTAAGAAAATAATTTACTTAAGACTATTAAATTACTTAATTTTGAATTAATTACTTAAATGTTGTGCTTGAAAATATAGATTACTAGTAACAATAAACGGAATTACTCAGTATTCTTTTACTTGATGTTAATAAACGTTTTACTTTGTGATTACTAGTTTTAACAGAGCAACTACTAATTTTTACACAGTCACTTTAAATCGATGTAACTTAATACTAATAATAAATAATTCAACTACTTATTTTTCTGGCATTATTATCTGCTATCAGAAGAAAATAGTAATTGGCATGGTTTTTTTTATTAATAATACAAACTTTAAAATTAATATAATTATCGTTTTCTTTGAGAGAGAGAGACACAGAGAGAGAGAGAGAGAGAGAGAGAGAGAGAGAGAGAGAGAGAGAGAGACATCCCATTCTGCCAGCATTCCATAAAGAATTAAGCTTCATGAAGTTTGCTTTTCAGAAAAGAAATACCAGTTAATAAAAATGCTCAAGATGAAATGTGATATTCACGACAGAGACCTAACTCTGAATCGAGTCCTTAGCGATGATTACTTCCCTTGTTTACAGTCTTGAGACTGGTTTCCTAACTTCTGAACACGCACATATCACATTTGATATACAAGAATACAATGCCAACATAGCAGCTTCGTTTTCAAAATGTTATTTTTTCAACACTGAACCGCCACAACGTAGCTACGTAATTTGGGAAATTTCATTGCAAGCAGTACCAATACATATGCAGCAATTAATCATGCAACCAAGAGTTAATTTAAAATCACCGAGTTATCGTGCTGGTGAATAAGATCAAGACTGATGCATTTTCAGGTCTTACTGACTGCAGTTGGCGGCCGATTTATTTGTTAGGATTTAATACGTAAGATGGTATGACTTTGTAGTCCTGTTCCACATAATCTTTAAGACGATTACTTTGCAGATTATCTCCCTTGACGTATTAAATGCAAGCATGTTAATCTCATTTCCGTTTTTCTCAGGGACTTTTTTCTTCTCTCATATCAAATTCAGCACTGCCTTTGGGCAGCTGACTTTAGCAAAGACAAGTCCAGAGGTAATTGTATAACTTTTCATTTTCAATAAGAAAACAGTGAATCTACTTCAAATATCTTAAGGTATCAAGTAAGTAATTTCATTGCTTTGTTCTGTTAAAATAATAAAGTACCAATCGTTGACAGATGTCATAGTCTTTTCAAAATGGATGGTAAAACTAAAATTTAGGATATCTTTAAATGGTGGTCACCAATAACACTTAGAAAATGTATCTACTTGGCAAATGATTTTCGAATGTTCAACCTAAAAATGTAATGATTTTGCTAAACAGGTAACTAGTTAATATTTTGTTCAGGCTACATAATACATGTTGCTGTAATCTATTTCAGTGGATGGTACCTGAAACTACAGGAAGCAGGGGGACGATGGCAGATTGTATTCTGAGAGGACTGATTGAAAAGAATTAGTTCAGTGTTTACAAATGGCTAACGTTCCTATTTTTATCCTAATAGAGTACGAAGTGAACAGATGGGACGGGGAACCTAACCATCTGACACCATCTGCCCAAAATGGATTTCTAAATGGAAGAGAAGTTATAGGTTCCTAAAGCCATAAAGAAAACAAATTGACGATTTTCCTACATATTTAGGAAAACCTCTGTGAGCGACTCCTGACTGAAGAGCTTGCCTTTCTACGTAGCACTGTGAATTTTTGGAATCTCCCCTTAGTAACACCTTGGATATGATCTTGCTTAGGTAATTTTCAGATTTCGTTAGATTCTATTGCTCATTTGAATTCTACCTAACTTGCATGTTGAACTGCACATGAGTCTCACGCGAATAAGCTCTCATGTGAGAATCTTGTGGGAACAAAGTTAGCCAAATTGGTGTGGAAGCTGTAATTGAGAGTTAGTATTTAGTAATTGTAAGCGTGCACTAAATGAACCATTGAGTTCTTTCCTTTTTGATATGATCTACAAAAACTGTTTCTTTAAACAAATCTGATACCGCATTTGTACTCTGCGAAATAGGATTTTGCTATCCATGAAAACGTGTCATCGGTTTACCATTCATGCTTTGAAATTAAGAACATGAATACGTTCGTGATGGTTCAAGTTGTTTTACAGTGTCTGGTTTATGCAATATCTGATGTAAATTTGTTGACATGTGATTTTCACTATACAATACATAGAATAAGAAACAAAATTTAAAACAAAAATTTACAAACCTTCTACCTAATATAAGATTGTTTCAGAATGTGTATTTGCGTAAATAGATGTACTTCAGAAAGAGTTGAATTTCGTTCCATTTCTTTAAGATTCACTATATATATATATATATATATATATATATATATATATATATATATACAACCTTTTGTAATTTAACTGCAACAATTATAGCATCGTGAAGAGTTTTATTTAATAGTTATACTGTCAATTGTGCTTGCAATTTTATTACAGCAATGACCCTTGCATAAGATTGCGCAGATTTTCGTTGCTTGCACAAAATTGTTTTATGCTATTTATGGTTGCACAAGGTTCTATATTACGTAATTTAGGCTTGCATAAGTTTGCTCAGTGCACTATTTTGGATTAAGCAAGCTTGCAGCAATTTTCTGTAAGATTGCAATATTTCTTTTATGTAGCTTGTGCAAGCTTGCAACAATGTTTCAAATACTGGCTTGCATGATAACAGTTTGTGCAAAGCTCTCGCAAGCTAGCATGACGAGTGTGTGATATCAGATTATGTAATGTAGAATGACTATTGCAAGATGAAAATTCCATGCATGATAAATCTCTCTTCTAGAAGACTTAAACTGACCACTGTTGTTTTTATTATTATTATTATTATTATTATTATTATTATTATTATCCAAAGTTGTTGCTGCTACTGTAGTTTAAAATCTTTGTATATTTTGTGATGAAGTTTAAAAACAAATGCATGTTCATCATCAAAAAATCCCAATATTTTATAGTTGAACGTAGTTTTATTCTTTACAATAACCATAAAACATCTCCTTCACACCAATTTAATACAATGTGAATCACAACAATTGAGAATGAAATTACATGCTGAAGTGACTTTCCTGACCACAGTCTCTCCCCCTCCTCCATTTCATGAGTATGTTATCAATTTGCCTTCTCCATGTCCAAGCCACACATGCACATTCTAGCTTGCATGAGACAGTTCATACCTTGTAAAAAAAATTAGATTATTTTATCTCGACGCTTCGAAGCCTATTTTTTTACCCATATCGCCTCCCCTCCCGTGAACAAGAAGTTTAAGCTTTACATATAAAAAGATTATTTTAGCTGTTATGAAGCTTCTAAGGCTCATAGCAAATACAATGGAAGTTGAAAATTGAAGCAAATACACCGCAATCAACGCCAATAAAAATATTCAGTGAGAATAACAAAGGGAATAAACAAATTATGGGAATGTATCAAATTTCAAGTTTGGTAACTGGATCAATAAAATGTTTACTTTATTATAGCTAGAATGGAAAGCAATTGCATTCTTAAATAGGGCAGAGTTAACGCGTTACAAAGTTTGCCTACTGACAACGTATATTCACAAAAATGAGTGAAGTCAGAAAACAACTTTGACCTTGCAACGCTTCTAGAATTCAACAGCCTTGCATTTCCCATAATTTTCTGACTTTCCGAAACAAAATTGCAAATTTATTTGTAAAATTGTGGCAAGCTGGCAAAATAACTCTGCGGCAAACTCAGATTTGAAACCACGCTGCATGCTTGGGAAAGCCTAGCTCACAAGCTTGTAAAAACAAATACCTAGTTCATTTTCAGATTGTGCAAGGTCACCAATTACAAGTTTGCAAACTGCAATAGAGCTGGCCTTGCTAGTTGCATCAGAGGAACTGATATGGCATCAATTAAATTATTCTATGCATAGTCATGTACATCCATGTTACTAGGTCTTGATATCTGGAAAGTATGAGTAACGTCAAATAATAAAATTAAAATGTTAATACATGGCAAACTAATCAGCACGATATCTTATTGTCACAATAAAAAGAAGGAATATAGTCATCAAGTCATTTATTAATATTCAGTAACATAAAAATAGAACAGCATATGAATTATTACAAAGAAACAAAACTATTTCTCTAGCTATTCAGTGTAATATACTTTAATGTATAATAGCATAAAAGGCTCTATAATCTAAAAGAAATTCTTAGGGCACACAATTTTAAAAAAGCTAACGATATGCTGGTTTATTGTGTCAAGCTTTTTCCAGCTGTTGCACATTAGCTGTTTATTACCTTATTAAATATTCGCTCAGAAAGACAGGTCTCTCCATCGTCTTTCTTAAACTGATTTAGAACAAATGCCTTTCTTGCCAGTATTGCAAATTTGGCAAGGCAAGTGTCTTCACAGTGGAACTGTGGGCATTTTGAGTCCCTGCTGCATTCAATTTTGCCATCTATTATTTTGTAAACAAGGGATCTAAGACATATTTCACTAGCTTCCTTGGTTGGGTCCCCATATGCAGTACTTGGGATAGTTCTGACTGGGTAACAAAACAGTCTATATCATCAACCGCAATTGCGCAATTAATTCACTCCAGCACTCTGAACAAAAAGAGAAGAATAGTGATTTATTTTTCTTCTGATAAGATTGAATTGGGAAGAAAAGCATTTCATTTTCTTGTCATGCATTAAACAGTGATTAGACCTATTTTAATTGCTGGATAAAAAAGTATATTAAAGGTGGTATTCTTCCTGCTAACATATACTGTAAGTACTAATATAAAAAAAATTAATACAGTAGTGTTCTTTTACCTAAAGCACTCACTATTGTCATTGATGCATGAAATAAATGACTTTTCCCTTCTGTAAATAAGTAACATAGGAACTTTCAATCTATTTATTTTGGCCTTAACTGTTACTTGTATAGCACATGTAACCAGCAGTTTGTCCGTGGGATTTATGTTGCTTTAACAAACATAAAAGATTCGCGAAATTATCATATCATAGCTTTTGATAAATCATTTGATTTACAGCAAAGTATGTTTTAACATGTAACTTTTTTAATGCTAATCTCCAAACTATCAATTAGGTGCACATTCTGGATGCTTTGGTTCATTAACTTGCACTAACCGAGATAAAAATCTATATGCATTAGAGCAATTAAAATCCTTTTCATGCGAATACTGAATATACCCACTATTTGGTGACATTTCTAATTTATTGCTTTGGGGGTAAAGTCGGCAAGCAGCTGTGTTCCTCTTTAGAAGTGACATTAAACAAAATGGGGGTTGAAGTATTACAGATGAAGTCTGGTCCGAATTTAGCGCTAACAGCACTGAAAATGTGAGCAGATCTTAGTGGTCCAAACTTAGCAACAAATGCTATACCACATGATCCCATGCCGAAAATTAAGACAGACATCGAGTATTATAAAAATTACATCTATAGTCTGATTCTGGTTGCTATGTTGTGAAACAGAAATAGTTTAATAAAATGTGGTACCACTTAATACATTTAATTTCAGATGCGGATGAAATTTTCTTTTAGAATTTACAATCGCCTGAATTATTTTCAGTTTCTTTCAAAGTCTAGGATCTAGCTTGAACTTTGAGTCATCCTTTTAGTCAGCTCCTGCTTCGATTAGCAAGATATGAAAGCATAATCATCAACAAAAAAAAGATAAAAAAAAAAAACAAAATAGATTTATCTATTAAACTAGAGATAATTTGTAATACAGTAATACCTCAATGAATATTGTTTTAGTAAAGGACATTAATTAATAAAAAATTTCACAATGAAACAATTTTTCCTTAGAGAGCAATGTGAGTGCCAGTAACATTGACTTTTTTCCAAACTAACCATAAATCCCTGTACGGATAAGTATTTTGACTGTAGCAAAGTATTTTAAAACTCAAATAGACCAGAAATTGAATAATTATGCTGAAATGCAACGTTAAAAGAGATATATTACAGGCACATGCATTGTCTAACAAAGTAACTGAACAATCTTGATTAAATTCAATGATAAAGATGTTAAGTCAATACAACATGTCAAAGAATGTAGATTTAACATCCGTTATTTTGTCCACAGGGAGAGGGGGGTTGTTGTTGTTGTTCTTGTTCTTGTTGTTCTTGTTGTTGTAGGGTTTAACGACATTTTCAGCACGAGATAGGCTATATATGGCGGCCAATATAACTGGTGGAGGAAGAACCCTGGAAAAACCCGGAAAGATCCACCGACCCACGAGAAGCTACTGGATGGCTTTCTCACATATGCATGTTAGCCAAGCCTGAGACTCGAACCCACGCAGATAGAGGTGAGATGGCAGTAATCCATAACGGTGAGCGCTTAAGACCACTCGGCCATCTGTGGGGGGAGGGAGAAAGAGCAATTAAAGGCATCCATATGTGTGTATATATATATA